>BCLF01000013.1:3793369-3804126 GCA_001602275.1 Zoysia japonica
GGGGGGGGGGGGGGGGGGGGGGGGGGGTGCTGAGTTGCTAGGAACAAGGGACAACGCCTTCTGCATGCTAGAGCTAGACGGTCAGAGACTCAGAGCTCGCATAGCTGGGGAAGGAAGAAGGACGCGCGAATCGCAGAGGTAGGCGGCTGGTCCGAATCAAAACGGACTCTGCACGACCTCCGGAGGCCAGGCGGAGAAGGGAGGAGTAGCGGAGAAGAATGGTGCGAGTGGGATATCTGCTTGCACCGGCTTCCATGGATCTCCGGCAAATCCATGTCGCCGCGGCGGCGACGGCGCCCTGACGGCGAGCGAGGAGGACCCATGGTGCCAACATGCCTAACATTAGGGTGTTTTATGTAATATTTGGATCATTCAGCAGCTCTTCATTCTCGCCGTGGTTAAAGTGTCACCTTCATGGCTTGCTTTGGTTACTGTCGCTATCAATTTGGTTTCTGTCGCATCACTTTCATTGATTTTCATTCACCAAATTATGGAATGGTTAGATATATACCATTACAATTTTGCAAGTTTTAAAATTATGCCATGTTTTCCTTTTGGTTTACAGCTTGGAAGGGAAGGTCGCCCTGGTCACTGGTGGCGCCAATGGCATCGGCGAAGCCATCGTTCGCCTCTTCAGGGAGCACGGCGCCAAGGTTTGCATCGCGGACATCAACGACGACGCCGGCCAGCAGCTGCGCGACGCTCTCGGAGGCGACGACCAGGACGTCATGTTCGTGCACTGCGACGTCACGGTCGAGGAGGAGGTGAGCCGCGCCGTTGACGCGGCGGCGGAGCGGTTCGGCGCGCTCGACATCATGGTCAACAACGCGGGCATCACGGGCGCCAAGGTGACGGACATCCGGAACGTGGAAGCGGCCGAGGTGCGGAAGGTGTTCGACATCAACGTGCACGGCGTGTTCCACGGGATGAAGCACGCGGCGCGCGTGATGATCCCGCGGAAGAAGGGCGGCTCCATCGTGTCGCTGGCGAGCGTGACCAGCGTCATCGGCGGGATGGGCCCGCACGGGTACACGGCGTCCAAGCACGCCGTGGTCGGGCTCACCAAGAGCGTCGCCGCCGAGCTCGGGCGCCACGGCGTGCGCGTCAACTGCGTGTCGCCCTACGCGGTGCCCACGGAGCTGTCGATGCCGCACCTGCCCCAGGGCGCGCGCGCCGACGACGCGCTCAAGGACTTCTTCGCCTTCGTCGGCGGCGCGGCCAACCTCAAGGGCGTCGACGCCGTGCCCAGGGACATCGCCGACGCTGTGCTCTACTTGGCGAGCGACGAGGCGAGGTACGTCAGCGCCATGAACCTGGTCGTGGATGGCGGCTTCACTTCTGTGAACCACGACCTGCGGGCGTTCGATGAGTAGCTCTAAGTTGTAAGATACTGCACCGCGGTATGCCCGTGCTCGAGGAAAGTATCGTCACCGCTGTTGTGTTATATAATGAGACGTGGTATCAGCATAATGTAGTGGCATTCAGGTGTCAGGACTCCATGTCGCTATCTGTACAAAGGTATGAACAAATGATTCGGCATTCCAAATAAAAACAGCGCTAAATTCAGGTATATGAGCGCTGAACATGCTCCAAATGGGATGTATTCTCAGCAACGGTCGAATAAACACAGTGTAATATTTTGAAAACTTGATCAGAGTAACATAAAAACTCGTCTCTGAGCAGCTGGGCATATCACGAGTTCGTATATCAAACTTGCAAAGTAAGAAACACACAGCTGAATAACTGATGATTTTGCATAGGCTATAATACAACACACAATAGCGTCACAACAGATGTGGATGCTAATGCTAACATATCATCACTGTATGAGAGATCAAATCTCAGATATTCTATTGTGTTTTGTTTAGAGCCAATGCAGTTTTCCTATACAGCACTGTTATAGTAAATTATCATAGGCCTTCTAAAAATCTAGAATCTAATCTACCGAAGATCCATGTGAAGTTACAAAATCAGCATGATCAGTCGAGGGATTGTTTGAGCCAGCTGCATAACTGTAATCTTCAGCACAGTCCGACCCTGAGCCGGTGTCACAAGTTTCCACACACACTTCGGCAGAGGAGCTTTCGGCCGGTTCAGTTGCACTGTTGTGCTGAGAAAGCAGAAGTTCTCTTTTCACAATGTTTAGTAGAATACCGTCAGTAGTCCTCTCAGGTTGCAGCAGATCCCCTTCAGAAACAGCAATGCTTGTAGGAGTAGAAGCTTGACTGGCTCTACTGTTCTCAGAAGTTTCTGCGCATGGGTCTGGTGTAGTAACTCTAGAACTATTGTTTAGGTGCCGATCGCTAGGAAAGGTTGATCCTGAAAAATTCCCTGTAGTATCATCCTCTACTGTGCAGGCCCTACTGAACTCAGTGTCAACCTCAAGGTTATGAATAAAATTGATGAACTTGTCAGCTGATGATGTCCTCATTAGAGGTCCACCACTCCTGGTCCAAGAATTGAGGTCAATGGTCTCTGATTCACTCTCACTCCCATCATGTGAGTTATGCTGAATATGATGAGAAATGCTTGATGCACCAAGGACAACACCTTGGTGCGTGGACGAAGCAACAGCTGCAAAAACATCCTCCGAGAGAGATCCTGAAGAGTTCTCTCGACTGATGCAGCTCCATGACGGTACCCTCCTTGGCGTTTTCGTTCTAACATAGTTAGCATGTCCACGTGAAGCCGCCTCTGTTCTTTCAATGCTTCTTTTTAGCCTCCGCTTGTGATTTAAAACTGCAATGGATTCATCCAATGCAAGTTCGATAGCACAGTTGGCTCTGATTGCAGAGAGTTTCTCCCATGTGCACCTGCGGCCTTGGTTTGCAGCCATCTGGAGTTCCGCATATGTTGGATTCTGTATAATCTTCAAGTACTGCAAATTGGAGAGATGTCAGGGAAAACTCTTGAACTCAAAAAGCCTGCATCTCACGTATATAGCCTACACATAACTCATCAAAATACCTGAGCTACTGTTGCTGGCATAACCATTGTGACATCACCTTCCCAGTCCTGAGCAAACAACTTTGCAAGCCCTCCCATGGGAAGACCAATTTCTAGAATTTGGTTACATCGATACTTGACTTCCATCTCAGCAAGACGAGCAAGCTATGGAAACAAGAACAAGTTAGTCCATGTAAAACATCAAATAGCAATTGAGTTTGGAAAGAGAGCACCATGGCAGTTACAGTGATCAGGAAAACATAAAAAATCAGCAATGGTAAAAGGCGTTGGACAAAAAACAAATGCAGCCATGTTTGTGAATTAGGTACCGAACACTGAATGGATATCAACCATGCATTAAATTCGCTTAAACAATGAATAAACTCTTTGTCTCTACCAGATATCACATATACAAATGACATGTTAACCATACAAGAGTAATGTGAAGAACAGATGAAATAGATCTGCAAATCAACCTATGGCCATGAATGGGTACAGCACATCACATAATCTATGAGAACACTAACACAATGGAAGTTTTCTATTCCACAGGGTCACAAACATACCTTTCCAGCAAAGCGGCCCCCATAGGTTCTAACAAGCTCTTTCATCCGAAGGAGTGGAGAAATGTGAGGGTTAGTTTGGCTAACAATAAAATGATTGACATTGAACAACTCCTTGATTTGCATCATGGGCAAATCCATCTCCAAGCTCCCATCTCTCCAACGGCGCTTCGATGCTCGAGGACCTTGTTCAGGGTCTGTAGAAAAGGGTGCATGGAAGGGAACAATGTTGCCCAATCTATCCTTTGCCATCAATTCCTGAGCTTCAAAGAGCCCAGGAAAGGCGCATGAGGCAGTTACAGCACTCCAAATAACAACATGTGGTGATGTCAGATAGTTGAGACAACGTGGGGGCTCATTTTTCCTAGGTGAGCAAACAGTGATTCCAAGAACACGTCCAGTGATGTCGTATGCCTCTTGAAACGTTAAGTTACTCGTGAGATCCCTCAAAAGCCTTTGCATCTGGCTAATGTCATGTAGTGCACCATAAGTTGTGACCCGCCTCATCACTGCAAAAATCCCACCTATCCTATCAAAGAACTGCAAGGTCTGTAATGAATCTGTGAAGAAGTTTTCAATCTCTGGCCATGTTCGGGTAGCAACAATTGAGCATATGATGGAGCCGACACTGGACCCAGCTATTATTCTAGGCAGAAGCTTATGCTCAACCAATGTTTTTACTACGCCAACATGGAAAGACCCCAGTGAAGCACCCCCACTTAAGAGTAGTGCTGTCCTACCAAAAGCATGCCTAGTCTCTTGAACAAATGCAAGCTTCTCTTCCAAAAGTAAATCATCAGTATCAGATTCACAAACCATTTTCAGCTGAGCAGAAACCTCATCAATGTATTCTTGTATAAGCTTGGGAACCTAAATAGCAATAGAACAACCATATAAGCCTGATGGTCAGGCTACTTCAATGTGCAAAAGATAATAATATTGCTGGATTTCTATCTACTTGAAAGCATTGGAGTGATTATTAAACAAGCACAAACATCTTGGGCTTGGATACTAGCGTACAATGTGAAAATAACCAGGAATTCAGGCAAGCATCTTCAGGATAATCATTAGTTTATCTTCCGAATAAGTATCACTATCACAGTCAAAAGAAAGAGGTTGTTAATTAAATCATACAGATTTACTACAGCCTCAGCTCCAGAAGTTCTACAAATACAAAGTGCATAGCATTTCCTTTCGAAATAAAAAGAACAATGGCATGAATCAGTATTGAAAGGAATGATAAGCAGTACTGCAGTAGGAGTAGCTTTTTTCAATTACCTCAAGCCTGCCCTTGTGAAGCTCAGAATTACACATGTTGCCCAAACTCCTAACAAGATCACCGCGCATACAGAACACCACATCCCGGAGCGACCCATCCTCCCTCCGCCTCCGGAGCTCCTCCAGCCTATTCCTGATAAGCTCCTCGTCGTAGAAATCGGCCTCATGTACCTGCTCAGACAACCTGTCGAGCACCTTGGCAGCACGCGCCCACTCCTCGTACGTCGCCGCGTGCCGCATAACTTTCTGGCACAGCCTACGCCGGCGAGCCGCCGCCGCCGCCGCCCGCGACCGCGCGCCCGAGAGCTTCCTCAACGAGAGCGCGAGGAGGACGACCACCAGGAGGACGCCGTGGGTGTTCCTGAGCCGCAGCCAGGAAGCCACCGCTGGCAGAGTGGCCCTCCGCACGCGCGTGACGGCGGCGCCCGCGCGCGCCCCCAGACGCCACAGGTAGCTGAACAGGAGCACGCGGAGCGCGACCCCGCGGCCGAGCAGCGTCGACGGCCCGATCCTGAAGGCCCCGACGCTTGCTTCCCCTGATTCGTCCATTACGAGCAAGTGACCTTCTTGAGCTTGGCAAGCTGAACCGAATTTCTGAGTGGTAACGCTGAGCTGAACTCCTCGGACCCCGAAAAAGTTGGATTTTGAGTAGAACGAGCCGCAAAGACGGAGCCTTTCTTCGACAAGTGCCCAATACAATCAAACTGTAATAAATCCCCAATTCACAGATACCTCTCCGAACCAGTTGGGGAGAAATCGGTCCTCGCAGACAGACTAGACCTGGGAAAAACTAATCAAGCGGTAACCAAAGCCGTGCCGCACTGCCGCCACACGAATCCGAAGTAAAAGTACCGGATTCCGAGCACCCTACGCCACCGGATCAAGAAATCACGAGATAAATCATCTCAGGGCCAGCGTGTGACACCGATCTCAGCCTCGGGGGGGAAAACCGAAAGGCAACAGAAGGAAGCAAATAAGCACAAGCTTCCAACAATCTTGGCCAGATCAAGCTAGGATGAATATAGTAGTATAAAAAAAATATTCCTTTGCGTGGAAGTGAAGGAGAGTGGGCGGGGGCGAGGGGTGGAACACGGAACAGGCGTGCACGCAACGATGGATTGATTGCGCGATGAGGGTGTGGCGGGCGACGTCAGGTCGTGCGAGGAATTCCTAGTGGCGCGAGGGGAATGGATGGAACAGGTCACTTTTTGTCTGCTTCTGTTCTGTTCTGCCGCTTTTTCAGAGGAAGAAGATGAAGAAGGTCACTTGATCGGTCTCGCTTTGTTATTATTAATCGAAGAAGTTAATCAAAGTCAAATTTTTATTATTTTGATCACTTAATAATATATAATTAATAATATTTTATCACATAAAAATTATATATTTTTATTTATTATTAAATCAATTTTCATAAAAATTATATTTTTTATATTAAAAATTACTTAATTTTTTTTAGATATTATTAAGTAGAAGTTAATAGATTTTAATCTTATGTAAACTTAAAAATGCTTATATTTTGAAATAAGTAGTAAATCATAAATCATTTTTAAAATATATTTAATGATATAGTAATAATTTATCTTAATACTGCATAAATATTATTTATCACTATGTTTTTTGAAAAATAAAATGATTAATCAAATATATATATATAAGTTAATGGTGACAATATTTAAGAACATGAGAGTATAATATAAAATTGCCAGATGGAATTCATATGTATTTTTCAGATAAATTAATTTTTTATAATGGATCAAGTGCATTTCCGCTTTAGCGCAATAAAGCAACGCGAGGAGTAGAATATGCTCGTGGTTAGATCACAGTCACACGGCCCGGCCGAGCGCGCGACGCGATTCCCGCTGGGAAACCAGGATAAGAAACGATAGAGCCCGCACAACGGACGAGCCTCCTCCATGGCGACGGCCGCCGCGCTCTCCACCTCCCTCCCGCACCTGCCGCGTCGCCGCCTCCCCTCATCGCGCCCTTCCTCCTCCGCCGTCTCCCTTTCGTCCCGTCCCGCGCGGAAGCGGGAGGCTCGCCTCGCGGCCACGGCCGCGGCGGCCTCCGAGGTCCTCGACTCCACCAACGGCGCCGTGCCCTCCGCGCCGAAGAGTGGCGCGGCGCGCGGGTACGGGCGGGAGTACTTCCCGTTGGCCGCCGTCGTTGGGCAGGTTAGTGAAACCCACGTCGTGGTGCTGAGTGCCGGGCTTCCTGGGGTTTCGTTGGTTGCGTGGGGAGTTGATGGCAGTGGTAATGTATCCCGCAGTGGCTACGGGCATTTCATCAAGTGAAGGGTCTCGCGTTTCATTGCCCGTGGTGTTTCAGAAAATGGATCGGGTCAACTGTTATTGGCATCACTTGTTCCCATTCGGGTCTGTTGTGTTGAATTAGTGCGAGCGGCCCCGGCCCACGCCAGTGTAGCGTGACTTGGAGCGCGGTTAAGACCAAAATGAGCCTGAAAAACATGCACACGAAAGTTAAATCGTATAAATGTATCTGATGAAACGCCAATGCGACGTGATTGAATCAGCATTAGTGGTTTCTGAAGCTGAAAAATTGCACATTTTACCTTTAATTTCAAGCTATATTTTACTCCATTGCCTGCATTGAACTGTGAACCTGTGTTTCTGATTGTAACATTGAATTCTCGTGTCCATATAGGATGCAATCAAAACTGCTCTGCTGCTTGGAGCAATTGATCGTGAGATTGGAGGCATTGCCATCTCAGGGAAGCGTGGGACGGCGAAGACTGTGATGGCTCGTGGCTTGCATGCTATGCTTCCACCCATTGAAGTTGTTGCAGGATCCATTGCAAATGCGGATCCCAGCGTCCCCGAAGAGTAATGCCTTTAATTCATCCAATATTACCGTGGATCTATCTTGCATAAGTTTCATATTATTCTTTTGATTTCATTAATTACATGCTATTTCTCCATTTTTGAGCTGTGTCACCCCCATATTACAATGGCTCATTTCTGTTTATGGAATTTGTGTCAGTTTACTTGACTGGGTTCCTATTATGGCAGATGGGAGGATGGTCTAGCTGACCGATTACAATATGACGGTGATGGTAATATTAAAACTGAAATTGTGAAAACACCTTTTGTGCAGGTATAATACACCCTTAGTGTTAATATATTTCTTCATAACGTTGTCCCTTTATGTGTGTTTGGTTCCTTTCCAGATTCCACTTGGTGTTACAGAGGATAGGCTTATTGGTTCAGTTGATGTTGAAGCATCTGTGAGATCAGGAACCACTGTGTTTCAACCTGGTCTTCTTGCTGAAGCTCATAGAGGTGTTCTTTATGTTGATGAGATAAATCTGCTGGATGAGAGCATAAGCAATCTACTACTGAATGTCTTGACGGAAGGAGTTAATATTGTGGAAAGAGAGGGCATAAGTTTTCGTCATCCATGCAAACCGCTTTTAATTGCTACTTACAACCCGGAGGAAGGATCTGTACGTGAACACTTACTTGATCGTATTGCAATTAATTTAAGGTACTTTAGAGAAAGATTGATTATTTATTCCCATTTCACTCGTCTATAACCAAATGCAAAAAAATATGTATTTATTCTTCTTAGAATAATCTAGCATAAATTCATGTTAGGAAATCCTCACTGCATTTTTGAACTACCATAGTTACTAGTTTTCTCATTGCCATACTGTTTCTTGCTGCAGTGCTGATCTTCCGATGAGTTTCGATGACCGTGTTGCAGCGGTGGATATTGCAACACAGTTTCAGGAGTCCAGTAAAGAGGTTTTCAAAATGGTGGAGGAAGAAACTGAAGAGGCAAGAACTCAGGTACTAGTGATTAACTAATCGGGATGTAACTGTAATTTACCTCCTTCATTGAACAATAATAGGGCTTGGAGACTATGTAGTTTTTTTTCTTGCACTGTATATGCTTGCATGTGAACAACTTCTTCATAACCCTCTATATTCGATAGATCGGCCCTCTCTATGGGGCTCTATTGAAGTTATATTGGGTTTATTAGTATGCCAGAGGTATCAAACGCCCATGTTTGTGATGGAGAGACAAACCATAACACATTTCAACTTGCTGCACACAATGCATGCCAAGATTGAAAATGGTGGAACTAGGCAGGCTTACTGGCCTTCTTACACTTGATAAAGTATCGAATAAATATCACTGTGAATGGAGTGAATGTTCCAACCTGGATTTCTAAATTCTAGCACGAGATCAGGAAGTATCGGTAGTTTATTAATGAAACAAACCAAAACTCCATATGAAAAATAACATATGTAATATGCCTGATTATGTGTTCTAGAATTTTATGGTTTATTTCATTTTGGATTCATGTTTTATGAAAACTTGCAACACTGGAAATTTAACGCAATCAGCTATATGTAGTGTAATTCACTCAACTTGTTATGCATGGGGATGATGTTATATGCTAATTATGTAGTGTAATGCACTTAACTCATTATCCGGTCATGCCTTACCTACTGTTCATCCACAAGTTTTAACACATGGTCACACAGATAATTTTGGCAAGAGAGTATCTGAAGGATGTTTCTATCGGCACAGAGCAGCTCAAATATCTTGTCATGGAAGCTATACGTGGTGGCTGTCAGGTTAGTTTACTTGTTTGGCCTTCATGCTTTGCATCATAGTTGTTTGACTTTAGCATTCTGTTGGACTTGAATGCATTATTCCGAAATATCGTCTTGATTTGCCTAAGTAAATTGCCCCTGTTTTCTGTTTTATACCTGTAAGTGTGACTAACTTATTAAATGGAAGAAATTAGACTGATCAAGGGGGAAGCAGGTATAGAAACAAGCGCCCCAAATTCCTACATAATCCTTTTTTAGGAATCTACGGTGATCTTAAGCTCATCTGAATTCCTCATTTCTCAAAACAATGAAAATCGGTACAAAATAATTGTCTACATGAAAAAACTACAGCATCCAAACAGGCTAAGTAGGGAAAGCACTGTGTTCTAATAGTGTTGCAAAAACACAAGTTCCTGATACATTTTTGCAGGGGCATCGGGCTGAGCTGTATGCTGCTCGAGTGGCAAAATGTCTTGCTGCTATGGAAGGACGTGAAAAAGTATTCGCGGATGACCTCAAGAAAGCTGTTAAGTATATCGATATCTGTGAATTCCTCATATCTTTTACTTGACACAAATGAACCAGACATGAATTATATAGTTACAAGCAGCATTGTGCGCCCCTGCACCATACCATTGATGCTTGGTGGCTTCTTGCAGGTAGAGCTAGTTATTCTACCACGCTCAATCCTATCAGATAACCCACAGGACCAGCAGCAAGAGCAACAACCGCCACCGCCCCCACCACCTCCGCCTCCACAAGATCAAGATTCTTCGGAAGACAAAGATGAAGAGGAGGATGACCAAGAGGTTGAGTCTTGCTACCTTTTTCAGTTTTTTTTTCCTCATATCTCATAGGTCTTTTTTTTTTGGGCAGGATGATGAGGAAGAAAATGAACAACAAGACCAGCAGATACCTGAGGAGTTCATTTTTGATGCTGAAGGTGGTTTAGTAGACGATAAGCTCCTTTTCTTTGCTCAACAAGCACAAAGACGGCGTGGAAAAGCAGGAAGAGCAAAGAATGTCATATTCTCAGAAGATAGGGGTCGATACATAAAGCCTATGCTTCCAAAGGTGCCTCTTTGGTTCCTTATGACACACAGTGTGAAATTAAGCATCAGTTCTGCATTTTTCCTTGCATACATTGCTGACCTGGCAACCTTGTCATAAGATGATCACCTAATCTAAATTGTGGATTACGTTGTAGGGTCCAGTAAGGAGGTTAGCTGTTGATGCCACGCTTAGAGCTGCTGCACCATACCAAAAACTGCGCAGAGAGAAAGAACGTGACAAGGCAAGAAAGGTTTTTGTTGAGAAGACTGACATGAGAGCCAAAAGAATGGCTCGGAAAGCAGGTGCCCTGGTATGTCCCCCCCCCCCCCCCCCCCCC
>BCLF01000013.1:3804131-3830188 GCA_001602275.1 Zoysia japonica
TTTCCCCCCCCCCCCCCCCCCCGGGCGGCAGATCTGCATATGCTGTTCATGTGTCTGTAGGTTATTTTACTTGCTCATTTTGAGGTATCCCAGTTTATTGTCTTATCTGTACTTTTGTCTGCCATGGTTATGTAGTTGAGATGGCTGACCAATGGGTCTATTCTTGAGCTTTAACTCCTCTGTTCCGGATTATTTCTTGACAGGTCATTTTTGTTGTGGATGCTAGTGGCAGCATGGCTCTGAATCGCATGCAGAATGCGAAAGGTGCTGCATTGAAGTTGCTTGCAGAAAGTTACACAAGCAGAGATCAGGTGCAACCACAAAAAAGATTTAGGTTTTGGCATATATTTTGTGTGGATAGTTTATGCACCATCAATCGTTTGGTTGAGTAACCATAGCCCTGTGTTTTGGCATCTGCCTCAGGTTTCAATAATTCCTTTTCGTGGAGATTATGCTGAGGTTTTGCTTCCACCATCAAGATCTATAGCATTGGCCCGCAAACGTCTTGAGAAGCTACCATGTGGTGGTGGTTCTCCTTTAGCTCATGGCCTCAGTACAGTAAGAACCAATCATTGCCTTGAGTTTCACTATATTCTATTTATAATTTGTTAACATAGTGATTTTTCTTTTTGTAGGCTGTTAGAGTAGGGTTAAACGCTGAAAAGAGTGGAGATGTTGGACGTATCATGATCGTTGCAATCACTGACGGAAGAGCTAATGTATCACTGAAGAGATCCACTGATCCCGAAGCTGCTGCTGCTTCAGATGCTCCGAGACCTTCTTCTCAAGAATTAAAGGTATTACTGCTATGCTATTAGTGAACACTCAAGAAGTACTTTGACCACCATCAAAAGTTTCACCATGCTCAAATTACTTCGAAATTGTTTACAAGTACAACTCTGAATATAACATGGTATAATTGTCTTTTCCAAGGATGAGATACTTGAGGTGGCTAGCAAAATATACAAGGCAGGGATGTCCCTTCTTGTTATTGACACTGAGAACAAGTTTGTATCCACGGGATTTGCTAAGGAAATCGCAAGGGTTGCCCAAGGTATGCTCGCAATGTCAACTCCACCTATCTCTTCTGACACATTTTTCCATTCTTTATTTTCTTTCCAAAAATTAGTAATACCAGTTTCATGCCCCTTCGAAGGGGCTTTAAGAGAAGCAGAGACTATAGACTAGGATGGAAATATTTCGTAGAGAAATAGTAAATATTATTAAGTGGAGAGCATAACTAACAGATGAAAAATACTACTACCTCTCTAAACACCAACAAACCAACCTATTGCTAGCTGTTTTTTTTTCTTTCCTCAGAATTGTCATGAATGCCACCTTTATTGTGCACAGGAAAATACTATTACCTGCCAAATGCTTCGGATGCTGTCATTTCCGCTGCAACCAAGACTGCACTCACAGACCTGAAGAGTTCATGATTTTGGAACACCGACACCCATTTGTTGAGTCTTGTTTCGTGCAGTGATCTGTGCAGCTATGTTTTTTTTTTTTTTTTTGTAACTGGGAGCAATTAGGCTCCAATGATCAATTTTTGTGTAGACCTTTACCATGAGATAAAATCTGAGACTGACATTCTGTAAAGATGAAATTTCATCTTCTCTAATCGCAGGCAATGTAAATCAGTTGCTGTTCTTTTTTTGAGACACTAAATCCGGCGCTGTTTGGTAGGAGTACTCCGTAACACGAAACCAGGACATGAATGCTACGAAATTACTCTTAACTTGATGGTGTGGTTACTAGAAGTTGAAAATGGCAAGCCCAATGGACCTGGTAAATCTATTGCCGCTTAATACCAAGACAGCCGTTTAAAGAAGAAACTGAACACAGATGCGGGCTGAAAACGATTGATGCGTTCGTGGGTAGCCGACCAGGCCTGGTGAGGTTTAGATCCGGGCCCGCTTGTCGGCCGGTTTTACAGAAACCGCGCGTCTCCTCCCGGCGGAGAAGATTTTGGCGCGAACGAAGTGGCGGCGGGGAGAGAGATTCGTAAATCCAATAATTAATTTCGAAAGAAAAACGATAAGGGAAAGAAGATCCTCGCGCCCCGCCCTTCCCTCCCGTAGCGGCGGCGCCGGCGGCGGTGTCACAGCCCGTGGTGGTGTTACAGGCGGCGGCCCCGGCGGCCATGTCGATCTGCGGGTACCACTCCCCGCGCTTCTCGGAGGTAAGCCATGCGCCGAACGTGGTTCAATGCTTGTACCCTTTGCCTGGCCTAGGCATGATGAGATATGATTCTTGAATAAGAATGGGACCTGGGGGATGCTTCCCGCTTCCGTTTGTAATAACCGTTCCGTACTGCTTTGGGTTGTTCAGGATATTGTTTGGCTTCCTCAATGGCTGCAGCCGCATCGGCCGCCGCCGGTTGTCCAACAGAGGAAGGACGAGACCGGCGTTCCATCTCCGTGTTGCGAGGTGCTTCTAAGGATTCTTCATTAGTTGGTGTAAAATTGTCAATTCGATCTGTTAATTTGACTTCTGAATGCCTACTTTTTGTCCATCGTATCTTCAATCTTGTTAAAGTGAGGTTCTGTTTCACTGGGAACGACACTGGATCCAACCTGCATGCCTGATGTACCTTTATCTGTGTTTGTTGCTGTACTGTCAGTTGTGAACTTGTGGTCTGATATTTGGGTCATTTCCTTGAGTTGCAGAATTGTATGTTTATTGGAGGCCGTTCACCGGAACATCAAAGTTATCGGAATGCATTGGTAAATGATGTTACTGACAGTGGGTTCATCCTGCACTTGTCAGGAGATGAGGATACGGTTGCAAGGACACCAACCGACAGCAATGTAAGATTAAGATGCATTGCTATTTACTATAACATTGAGTGTTGGTAGTTTTAGACTTTTAGTAAGTATAGCCTTTAATCATCAATAAACAGTAATACTTTCTTCTGAAATAAGAGTGCTTTGTTCCCAGAGTGCACACTTGCCCTATCTACTTATCTTTTTCTCTGGAGGATTTATGTATCCTACTACATTCCCATCGCTACCGCTGATGTCTGTTCCTTCACTTAAAATGATTTTTTTTGCTTGATATCTGTTGTTACTTTCATGTAGTTGGTATCTGAGTTTTGATCTCACACTGACCACTATCTACCATGGTGGATTGCATATCGAGTTGTGAAGTTTTTGATAATGCTTTATTTTAGTTGATGATAACCAACTATGGTGACTCTTTCCTATCTGCAGAACAAAAACAATATTCTTTCTTTGACTATTATAGCATATTAATTACTTATCCTCTACAGGTACAACCTTTCACTTTGCATCTATCTTCAGAAAGTGCTGCAGAACTCTCCCCACTTGAAGGCAATGATAACCCTCAAATACTAAACTCTGATACGAGCAAAGGCACATTGAAAGACTTTGCTGATGATCAAGAACACGAGGTTGGGGATGTGTGCAAGACTCAATTTGGAACTAAATACCCTCAGAACAACTTGCCAGAGGTCTGCAAAGCGGCTAGCAAGAAAAGCAATAAACCACTTGATGCAAACAGACATAATAATGTCGCTGGAGGAATGGCTAATGTTCGGAAACTCCGTAATGCAGAAGTGAATGACGCGATTGAACTATCTATTGCTGCATCTGAGGCCATGGTTATTGCAGAGATGATGGTTGATAATACTCAGTCTGATAAATTGGCTGAAGCTGCCTTAGAAGCTGCACTGCATGTGAAAGAAGCCCGAAAACAATTTTTTGTTGGGGAGCATGGACATGTTTGTGGATCCTATGAAAATAATTTTGATGAAACTGATTGGCTTGCAGAGTTGGACAAGGATGACATGGTTGATGCATATCAAGATGTTGGTCTGTCTCTTGTTCATGTTACT
Organism: Zoysia japonica; assembly: GCA_001602275.1. Taxonomy (NCBI): domain Eukaryota; kingdom Viridiplantae; phylum Streptophyta; class Magnoliopsida; order Poales; family Poaceae; genus Zoysia; species Zoysia japonica. The sequence goes on from BCLF01000013.1 coordinate 3,807,991, forward strand.
TGTTCATATCAAGATTGTAACACAGGTGATTTTAAACAGCAAAACTCACAGCCTCATAGTCCTCCAAGTGGCACAGACGCACATATCTTAGGGAATTTTTCTTCTGAGAAGCAAAATAAGAGATGCAGTAGCCAAAATGCAGATAGTAATGATTGTATCTCTGATTCTTTGGCAATTAGTCCATCACCTGATGTGATACCAAATGAACTAACTCTATTATCTAATTCTGTAAAGCAAGGAGTTCTCGTTAAAACAATTTCGTGCTCAAGAAATAATGAAACTGATCATATATCTGTTCAAAACTGTGCTGCTCTGAATGGAACCTCGCTGGGTCCAGCAACAAATCATAATAATCATAAGGTAACTTTTCTGATGAAGTTTTTTTTTACATCATGATTATCAATGCAAAGCATCACCATGATAGCATTTACCAAGTTGTGTTATCTGTCCAGGAAGTTGGAGGGGTAGCTACACCGATGAATGCTGGTATAAAAAAGATTGTGAAAGATTTGTTCGAAGATGAAACTAGCTTCATTCCTGAGTCAATCAGCACAGATGAGTGTCGCTCTACATCTGGAGCAGCATCCATGGACATTACTGCATCTTCAAGAGGATCACTCTGTTGCAAAACTAAAGGTTTCCACAGGGAAAATCAAGGTGCTGAAGCTGAAGTGCTTTGTTGTCCAGTAGTATGTTCGAGCTTGTCACCTTTGGATCCTCTGTGCTCCTTTGTTCCATGTAGTGTGTCTTGTGATGAAGGTCGCTATAGCCAGGCTCCAGTGTACAAACAGAGTGAAGGCAGTAATGAAGGTGGCATTAATCAGTCTCCTGAGAGTCAGCAGAATAAAGGAAAGGAAAAGGACTACAAGTATCCCAACGAATCTCCTAAGTGGCAAGACCCTAACGAAGAGCTTGATCCGTCTTTCATGCCTCTAGTCAAGTCGCCAGCGTCTAATGTTACATTCAGGCGAAGGCAATACAGTTCACTGAGGCCTTTTAGCACAATAGTGCCTAAGTCAAACTTGTTGGGAACTACTTCAACTCTTTGTGCTGATATGACAGTTTGTCAGCAGGAGATATGCACACCAGTTACTTTAAATAAGAGTATGCAGTGTGTGCAAGCTGCTAAACAACATACAGAAAATAAAATTGAAGCTGGAAATTTGCAGGTTTTCTCTAAGTTTCAGAATAAGCCATATTATTCTCAGGGTGCTAATGATCATCAAATCATGATGCAAGAGATCCGGCGGGGTGTATACCAATCTCCAGCAAATTTGAATGTTGGTATACATTACCTTAAAAGAAAAAGAGTCCAATTTTCTGAAGCTAAACTTAGTAATAGAAGAACCGATAACAGTAGAAGAATGCTGTCTAAATCTAGATTAAGCCGTAAGTTTTTCTTTTACAATCATTGTTCAGTCTTTTGAGAGAGATGCTCTAATTTGTTGGTCAAAAATGCCCACAGAAACTAGATCCTTCTGATAATAGACACTCATGAATCTTTGCAGGATCAGATGGAAGAATAGGAGAGGCACTTGAGACCATTAAGTATATTGATGATAAAGAAGCAATATTTCAAGGAGTAGAGTTTCTATTGACTGGATTTAATAGGCAAAAGGAAAAAGAACTTGAATCTCTAATCAGGAAATTTAGAGGTCATATTCTTTCTCAAGTGCCACTATACCCACTTGATAAAGGAAAGAACATGGCTGACTTTCCAAGCTGGAAGCCTCCCATTGTACTTTCCCCTAGGAAGGTTTGCCATTCCATTTCCTTTTATATTCTTGGTGTCATATATTTTATTATCCCTTTTTAAAGGTCATGGGAGAAGAGCATTTCACCTAAATTTTCATTGCTAAAGGAAGAGCAATAACAATTGCTCATCAAACAAGAGGTTACAACAGCACAAAATCCAGGCAGGGATAGGAGAGACAAACTTGGTAGCATGCCATTTATGATAAAATCCTTTCAGTTTCATGCTGCAGGAATCATGAGAATATGTGTCACATGCCTTTGCAAACGTTTATTTGCATTTGACCATATTGCACTAGTGATTCCCAGGCGTTTGTTGCAGGTATCAACAGCTAAATTTTTATATGGCTGTGCTATCGATGCCTGGACGTTGAATACCAATTGGCTCATCGGTTCTGTTCAAGCTGGTGCCCTGTTACCACCTGAAAAGTAAGGAAAGCTGCTAACATCACTGCGTGTCGTTAGAAGCTTATTTGTCTATACATTAAGTATGCCAAAAGCTTAAGTGCTTCTGTCTTTTCTTAATTTTTGAGCAAACTGGTGGAAATGGAACATGCTTCCCTATTTGAAGTTGGCTTAACTGTTCTAACTGAATGTCAAACATCATAGGATACCAAATGGTTATCTTTTAGAGTGGTTGTCCTTTTTTTGTTTTAAGATGAAATTTTTCTCTAAAAGTGGCATGATGAAGCATTTTTTTCATTTAATGCTTTCCAACAAATTGGAAATCAAGATTCTTTTTGTGTCATCAAATATTGAAACAAGCCGCTTAATTTGCTCTTCTCATACCTAGTGATATCATTTCATCATAGAGGTTTTTTAAACCTCTTTCGGAAGGCTAATGCTTTTATAGTTTTATTTGAGCATTTTGCTACAGTCTATTTTGCTACAGCACAATTCTCCATCCTTAGTGCTCATATTTGCTATGTTATTTCTTGTTTCCAGATATGCAATTCGACAAAGGAGGATTCTGAAGCATAGTTCAGCATTTGGGCACTTACTTCACCCAAAATGTAATACACTGATATTTGATGGAGTAGGATTCTTTGTCCATGGCAAAACCAGCTTCTGTTCAAAGTTTTCTAACATTATCAAGGTATGCTGCGTGAATATAGAGAAAACAAACAACTAGATCATGATAGAAGGCCTAGCATTCAAACAATATCTTCATGAACTATTGTTTGATTTTATTTTTTTGAAAAGATGTTTGAATTTTATTTGACATCTTATTTTAATCTCTTGTCGTGTTTCACTTTAAAGTTTGAAGAGAAAATTTACTTGATGGAGCCTAATTATAATTATGTGGAAGGTAGCAAATGCTAGAACCTTGATTCTGATTTCCCATCTCTTCCCCTTTGCTGTTTTTTTGCCCTTTTCATCTCTTTTTTCTTCTTTTCTATCTTCCTTTTTTGTTTTCTATCATTGTGCTTTGGCTCTTTTGGTTTTATCTCTAGCCTAGCCCAACTTGCTTGGGACTAAAAGTCTTTGTTGTTATTGTTGTTGTCACTTAACTAGAACTATATGAAGGAACCTAATTTTCACTGGTGGTTATTTGAGTCTGTATAGCTCATTCCCTTTTCTGATAGCACTTGTTTCCCACAGCATGGAGGTGGCCAAGTTTTTATGTCTCTTCAGGGCTTAGTTCAAAGCCTGAAGGATGGATGTACATCACATGGAACCATTCTTGTTGAAAATGAAGCAAGTGCATCTCGTCATCTAAGCCATTGCGGGTTGGAACATGACATAAAGACAGCGGTTAGTTGAATGTTCAGTTTAGTATTCCCCTTTGTAATTAAAATTCAACATTGAACAACTGTAGGCTCAAAGGTGCAGTGTAGAGTATCTTAAGCATCCTATTTGTGTGCGGTCTGCATCTTAGCTGTTTATTAGACTTATGAAAAACAAGTCAGTTTTTACCTTGTTATTTATTTTTTCTTGGCTTTTTATGAAAAATTGCAGTGGTTACAATTTGAAAGCGCCTCCTTGCTACAACCATAGAAACAAGATAATGCTTTAACTGCAGGAACATCAATTTTACTAGATGAATCATTCTGTGCACAAATTTACCATTTTTTATCCTTATCCTTTCAGCCAGCAAGCTGGATCATAGACAGTTTATATTCTGGTAAACTGGTCCATTTGAAGAAAGACCGTTGTGCATCATTTCGCCGAATCAAGATGCCATCATTCCAACAGCAGCATGTATTTCCCATGAGCCAAGAAATATAATCTGCCACATCACATGGCAGTCTATATCCTCCAAATGGTTTTCACTGAGACACGACTATTGCGCACTTCCTGTGAAGGGAAAGCGGCAGGTGTTCTGCCTATTCATTTTGAGCGCTTCTTATGTTGACTGAAGTTTCTCTGTTTGTCATTGTCAGTTGTCACTTCGCAACTGAATGAGAGCCGCAAAACAGAGCTTTGAATCATGATTTCACGATCCAGCTCAAGGAGTTGCACTTTTTTGTCATTCGAGCATGATCTTTTTCAGAGGATTTTTCCGCCTGGATAATTGACAATGAAGCAAAATTTGTGCAGTCCATAACAAGTTAGCACCTTGTCATTTGTTCCATAGATGTTGTAACTTGTAGATACAAACACTAGATAGAAAAATCCTCTCAATTCTTAGTTGTCACTTGCATCAAGTGATGCGTGGTCTCATGTAAAGGAACGGCATGAAAATTTCAGAATTGAGTGTTTCTTAAACTGTTGTCTTACTGTCCTGATCCTTATCTCTATATACACTGTAAGCGTGTTTTGGTTGACAATTTGAGATATATAGCCACAATTCCTTTTGTCTGGCACTATTAGGCCTTCTTTGGAACGCAGGAATCACACTGTATAATTACAAGAATTAGTTCAAAATTATACAGAAAACATAGGATTTGGAAAAAAAATCACGTTAATTTTTTTTTGTCTTGAGGTTAAGAAAATAAAATCAAAGTATTTTTTTTTCATCGTGCAGAGTTGTGTGTTGATTATTTCAACAATTGGCTGATGCTACTGCTAGTAGTGGCGGAGACGTCGTCGTGTGGGTCCCCCTCCGGGAACAGGCTATGGTACTCGGTCCCACGCGCATAGACTGCGAGGGATGCCAGCAAAACCAAAACGGTTCGTGAAGGCAACTCCTCTCGTTCAGCGGGCGATCGTCTCTAGCCCCGGTGATCGCTGGGAAAAGGGATCAAGAGACGCATTGGCATCCCGCATCATGGTAATCACTAATTTCCGGCTTCGCCTCATCTTTCGTTTATGTTCCGTCGCGCCCCTGTTCTCGAGAATTGCTCCCGGAACAATTTTCCGAGGAAGGTCTTGTTAACGATTTCTGGATCATCCTGGAAAGATCGCTCGAGGTCTGTAATTCACAATGTAATGTGCGGACGGGCCCGGCTCTGCGCCGCCTCGGCTTCTCCTCCCCGCCTCCGCTCCCATCGGAATCGGAAAAATAAAAAAAAACCCCGCAGGAAGGGATGGAGGTCGGAGACCCTCGCGGTTCGTTGCATCCGGAGCGGCGGAGCGACCGCCCGCGCGCTTCAACTCGGGCATGGCAGGTAGATCGGGACCTGTGGCTGCGCGCAAACTGGAGACTGGGAATTTCGCGCATGATGTGATGGAGATGGGACTGTTTTTTTATGGAATAGTATAGTTTATCTCGGTATCCTAATCGTGGGAAAATTGTATGTTCAGCATGAACTGAGAGGACAGAAATCGAGTGTGTTAGTCACCTTAATTTGCCCATTCACTTGTCACTTCCATACTGAAAGCACGAGGGTTTCATGTAGTACTAGCCAATGACAAAGATGCTTTGTTGTCAGATACATTTTGTGCTTCTCATCAGCAGGCAAGGGAAGGTCAGGCTGACAAAATGGTACACTCCATACCAACAGAAGCAGAGAGCCAAGGTATGCATGTAGCAGGTTTACATAACTGTTCATTTTTTTCGGTTTGAGAATTTTCAAACTATCAGCTTGTTGTGTCGGACGGTGTAGAAAGGAAAGGCTAAACCGCTTATTTCACTTGATTTTTTCTTGAAAAGGTCATCAAAGAAGTAAGTGCACTTGTTCTTGACAGAGGTCCAAAGATGTGCAACTTTGTCGACTGGCAGGGATACAGAATTGTCTATAAGAGGTGGGAGTCCTAGAGAATTCTGATTATGAAAACTATATTCCGATTTTTATCATCTGAAATGAATTGCAATGATATGACTTCGTTGCATTCCTATCAAAATGCTCCATGTTCAGATATGCAAGCCTCTACTTCTGTATGTGCATTGATCCTAGTGACAATGAACTGGAAACTCTTCAAATCATCCATCACTACGTGGAAATATTGGACAAGTATTTTGGCAATGTAAGATCTTCAACACTAGCTTAATTTCCAGGGACACTTTCTTTTTTCCCTCTCTCAAGACTCATTTTCTATATGGTTGGTGTCGTATAATTGCAGGTATGTGAGCTTGACTTGATATTCAACTTTCATAAGGTAAGCTTTATATGTAATACATACTTTTTTCCAATCATATTTGTCATAATACCGACATATTTCAGCCTTTTGATTCTGCATTTGCAGGCATACTTTATCTTAGATGAGGTTTTGATTGCTGGTGAACTTCAAGAATCTAACAAGAAAGCGGTACTACGTCTGGTCACTGCACAGGTAGTTTTATCAATTATATATATATATATATTGTGTCATGTGGAAAGTTGTTTACACACATGTAATGTTTTTATCTGCACATATAGCCCTTCTTTTTGTGGTTTGAGTACTCTGTTGTGCATTGAGTACCCTGCAGTCTATTCCTGCCTGTATTGACACAACTTTAGTGGATTCACAAGAAACAAACTTTTTAAAAAGTGCATGATAGTCCTTATTCTCATTTCTACTGCTGTGTACTGTGTGAATTTCTTGGCAGTACAACGAAAAGGATAAGCCAACATATTCATGTCCTCATTCATGTGAAATGCACTACTGGTTGCTGCTTAGGATTGGGTTGATTATCTACTATCATGACATGGTGGAATAAGCTGGTATTGTGCAGGACGTTATGGTGGAAGCCGCAAAGGAGGAGGCAAGCTCACTGAGCAACATAATTGCGCAGGCTACTAAGTAGAGCACTCGTGTCTTCTACAATGATTACTCTCACCTGAGAGCATGATAGTAACTTAAATCAATACTATATCGCAACAGTTTCCATCCTTGGTTCTCCTCTTTCATCTCTGCGTTCTGTTCAGAGACCTGTTTTGAGGGAATGTGTTTAAGTTCATCCTCTGTAACACAATATCAAGAACTATATGAAATAACAACAATGAAATAGTTCTGATTTTTCAGCCTCCTGGTAATATATCTTCATCTGCAGATTCCTTTTTTTTTTCTTCCAATTTGTAGGTTTGGTATGCTCCAGATAAATTAGGTGTTCTGGAGAAATTAAAGGGACCGTGCACCCACTTTACCGCATGGAATAATTTCTCATCAGGACTTGCTCAAGCTGGTTTGCTTAGATCTGTGACATGGGCCGGGTAAATACGAAATAAGCTTGGCAATCAATGTCAACAGATGCACATTTCTCTGAATGTTGAAAATTACAGTCCAGTATCCCAGAAAAATATGTGTTCTTTTCCTTGCACCTTTTATCCACAAAGAAACAAAACCTTTCCCGCTATTCCAGAGAATGGAGCGTTGACCTCAAGGAGGAGGACAGCAAAAGAAGATCAAAGCACTGTAATTTACACCTAATTCAATTTACTTACTGTTACATGAACGCAGAAATCTGTGCAAGTCAATGGATCCTAATGTCCCAAACAATGCGTATAATTTGTGAGACTATTTGTTGCTTTATTACCAATAGTTTGGCCACCCAAATTAGGTGAAATGCAACACAAGACAAAGGAGGCTTAGAACAACATTCCCCAAAGTTGCAATGCAAGGCGCAACAAGAGTCAACAAAAAAGAAATCCCAATCCATCCAACACTGCCACCTCTACTGTATCTTCGCCGACGGCGACCCGGCATCAGGTCGGCACCATCCCAGCCGTCCAACCGCTCCAATGGACCGCCGGAACGCGATGCGATCGCCGTGTCCCTAGCTGCCAGGACTCGTTCTCGCTCTACGTACCTCTCTCCCCCGTGACGAGTCAACACGTTCGCGGGCCACCACTCGCCGATCGCCAACAGGAGGGGTGCAACAGGTTTCTCTCTCTAGAGTGCTCGGCTTCGCTTTCTCTTTCCCTTTCTCTCTCATCGGAGCCTCGCCTCCCCATTTGCTTGCTGTTTATTTATTCGTTCTCCCCGGCTCTCACTGATCACCCATCGACTTGGCCCCAACCCATCTCTCTCTCCCTTGTCATCCATTAACACTGCTGCTTCCTTCTCTCTCTTACAGTCCATATCCTAGGAACAACACGCCGCAACAACTCACACCATCACCACCACCACTACCGCTGCGCCGTAGCTGCCGAGCCAGGCCGAGCTCAGTGCGCGGCGCGCGCGCCTACTGCCACTTGAGAATTTCACGAGGCGTGAAGGCTCCGCAACGAGCTGCTATACCAGTTTAGCGCATGTTTCCGGCGGACGTGTCGGCGCTGCCGCTGCCCGGCGCGGCGCGGCAGGGCGAGGGCGGCGTGGTGCCGTTGCTGCCGCCCTTCTTCATGGGCTCCATCTGGCAAGCCGGCGCCGGAGGTTCTGCCTCTGCGTCTGAGGAGGACGAGGCGGCCGCAGCGGCGGCCGCAGCCGCCGCCCACGACCGCGCGCTCGCCGCGTCGCGCAACCACCGTGAGGCTGAGAAGCGCCGGCGCGAGCGCATCAAGTCGCACCTCGACCGACTCCGCAACGTCCTCGCTTGCGACCCCAAGGCAATACAAACGCTTCTCGATCGATTTACCAGTTGTTAACTAACTAAAAAAATATTTTCTTGGTTATATTTTCTGCAAGGATTGACAGAGGCCATGCATGGGGCTGCTTGAATTTCATTCTTCACTGTTCAAGAACTGAATTGGCATCTACCTTGCAGTAGCGACACGAGCAGCTAGCTAATGGTGTGGTTAAAGCTAGGTTTGGGAAAGTAGAATTGAGCCTTTCCTATTCTTAGCATAGGGGCTAGGATAGGGCTCGCGCGTTTCTTGGCTTATTGTTCCTGTCTTCATGATTTTGACGGGAGCATTCTTCTTTTTGCCAAGTACCATATTCCTTAAACTTCTTAAGAGTTCACAAAATTTCTTTCTATTTTTACCTTGCATGATCGACGTTGACCCATGGCAAAACGCTCTAGGGTTTTCATTCGAGCTTGCAAGCTTTTAATCGTGGTTAGAAGAAGGTTTCTTGACAGGGTTCGCATGTGTGCAGATAGACAAGGCGTCGCTGCTAGCGAAGGCGGTGGAGAGGGTGCGCGACCTGAAGCAACGGGTGGCCGGAGTCGGCGAGGCGGCGCCAGCGCACCTCTTCCCTACGGAGCACGACGAGATCGTGGTGCTCGCCTCAGGCGCGGCGTTCGAGGCCTCGGTCTGCTGCGCCGACCGGTCCGACCTCCTCCCCGAGCTCATCGAGACGCTGCGCGCGCTGCGCCTCCGCACGCTCCGCGCCGAGATGGCCACCCTCGGCGGCCGCGTCCGCAACGTGCTCGTCCTGGCGCGCGACACCACCGGCCGCGACATCCATGGCGATGGCGGCGTCGTTACGGGAGATGACGGTGGATACGGCCATTCAGACTTGGCCGCCGCCGGCTCCATCAACGGCAATGGCGGCGAGTTCCTGAAGGAGGCCTTGAGGGCTCTGGTGGAGAGGCCGGGAGCCGGCGCTGGCGACCGGCCCAAGAGGCGACGCGTGTCTGACGGGAACATGCAAGCGGCAGCATAGTGGACCGCCGGCCAGCCGACGATCATCAGCCCTAGCTCAGACGTACGGCTAATTGCATGCATGCTCAGCTCGATCGCGCAATGGTACTGCATCCTTCGGTTGCTCGTCGCCATTTGTGTGTGCTAATGAGTTGTACGTTCTCTAGTTATATACTTATATCAGGGTTTGCTACTAAGTACTATCAGGGTTTGCTTGAGCTTGAACCAATGTTGTTGCAAGGCAAAGCCATTGTAAACCCATCCCTACAATAACAAGAGTCATCAAGCAGCAGCAGCTAGCACAATGCAAAGCTGCCGACTTGTTGCCCAATTAATGAAATACAAGTTCAAATTCAAGTAATATGATTTGTAATTACTTATGCATCTTCATGCAGTTATGGATGCAGTCATGCATATATACGGCCAGGTCCTGTCCACCATTCAAGATGTTTGTGCCAAATGCATGAAAGGTCTAGTAGGCTTGTAAGCACTGCCACTCTTGTGAGTTGACTACTAGCTTGTTCTCCTAGTACAGTAGTACTCCAAGTGATTGGAATTTGGGGGGAATGAATGATCTGGGCTTGTCTGCTCAAAGGGGAGAGAAAGGAGCTATTGGAGCAGCCAATGATTGCTTGCCGGAGCAGTGCACAGTGTGGCATGCAGAGTGAGCTCTCATGACACATGAGTGCATGCCTGCATGCATGGAGCTGAGCTGAGCTGAGCTTGGTAGGCTATGTACAATGGAGGAGTAGTATATGGCTGACACTGTCTGTCTGGGGAAGGGGAATGAGCTATTGTTTTGTTGCTTGGTCGGTCCCTTGGTCCCTTTTGTAACCTCTTGCACATCACATACTGCTCCTCCTTGCTTTTGGAAGAGGAGGAGGAGGAGGAGGAGGAGGAGATCGCCATGGCAGGCAGGCTTGCTTAGCTACTGTGCTGAGCTATGGTCTTGAACTCTTGACTCTTGCCTCCCTCTGCGGCAAAAGCCAGGATGGCACTTGGTGGGGACAAAGGGAGGCTGTATTGTAACTTGGAACAACGGCACTGATGCTGTGTGCTTTCTGCCCACGCTTGCTGGTTGCCGTGGCTTGCGATGTCAATTTTATTTTTCTGCTAGAATGTATAAACTTTCACTATAGCTAGCTTGAACACCACATTTTCTCTTCTTTTTTTTTTTTGGTTTGGATGAAGCAATGCATTTTCTCTGGTTATAAATGGAAAGAAAATTGTATCCACTGATACAATGAAGCACTCCAAATTAGAAAAAGGAATTTTGAGATTGAGATACACCGCAAAACTGCCACTTTCATCGAGCCTTGAAATGAATCTGGTTGGAGAGTACGCATGTGCATTCAGTGGGATGCATGCCATTCCGGTATGGATTATCCTTACGAACAGGACAAGCAAACACTCACAAGAAAACGTACAGAAGGCTGCGCGCTGCATCTGCATATAGTGCCAGTATGTTTCTCCTAGTTCCAATCTTTTCAGAGCAGAGCAGTAGCACAGGCTTCTACGTCGAGACACTGTTCTACTCCTACTGCTACTGGAGTAGCCAAAAAAAAAAAAAAAATCTTTGAGGCAGTTCACGTAACTGTCAGGACGGTCCAGGGCATGGCATGGCAAAAAATTGTATCCTGATCTTATTATCCAATCTCCCGAATGGAGCGCTACTAGCTCATGGAAGAATGTTAAGTACAATAAGGATAGACCTGTATTAACTGGATATTCAGCGAATGAATAACAGATGTATAAATCAATTATTTGTGTGTGGAATTGGACTTGTGTAGCTGTACACATTGCTGTCGATACCCTCGTTCCGCCGTCATTTCTGACCATCTTATCAGAGGGCAGAAAGCGTTGGCTCGATCGAGATATATTCCGCGCCACAAATTCATCGAAAGAATCCCAATTGGTGATGTGACTTACAGCGATCGGTCCAGATTTGAAATCCTCGTGCTGACATAATTTTTAGAGTAAACTTCACAAAACTATAACTAGTTTGTCAATACTATCATAAAACTACAGATTTAACACACAGTTTTATAAAACTGCAGATTTAATGTATTTATGTATGACAAAACTACGTGATTTAGAAAATGTATCACAAAACGACATATTTTGTGAGTAATGTATCACAAAACTACATATTTTGTGACTATTTAAATCTGTAGGTTTGTCATACACCACTTACAAAATTTTGTGATAAAATTTCTTAAATATGTAGTTTTGTGATATACATAGATGCATTAAATCAGTAGTTTTGTAAAATAATTTTTTAAATCTGTAGTTTTGTGATAGTTTTGACAAATTAAGTGTGGTTTTGTGAAATTTATTCTAATTTTTAATTAAGACAAAATATAAACAAAGCAAGACAGATGCATTTAATTTTTATTTAAAGAAATAATCAATCAAGAACTGCATGCACGCGTGCGCGCGTGCCCACTAATGCTCATCAACAAGTGATCGGACTCATTAGGGGAGAGGGTTCCACGGAGGTCAGGCATGGTTGCATGGACCATAGTACTTGAGGACGATCGAGATGCAAGCTCCAAAAGGAAAACTCCTTTATTTCGATGAAAAAGTGGCCACTGCATGTGAGTGAAGGTTGGAATTAAGGGGTGATGCGTGGGGGCGGAGGCGCGTAGTTACAAAGCAAGCGTGCGGGGAAGGAGATCAAGTAGACGGGTACCGGCCAGGCCTACCGCGGCGAGGGTCGTCCTCAACCTCGGCTCGGCGGCCGCAGTGCAAACAACCCGGCCCCCACATGTCCGGCCGGGGACCATGGATCTCTCTCTCTCTCTCTCTCCCTGGTTAGTTGAGAGGACTGCAGTTTGGCGATCCCTATACCATACACGCACGCCTAACGCCTTCATTTCATGTGCCCGTTGTAGCAAGGAATGTACCAGCAGGACTGCCGCTGCAGGCCCGTGAAACGCCATGCACGCACAGTGAGTCCGAGCCGAGCGAGCGAGCGAGAGAGAGAGAGAGAGAGAGAGAGAGAGAGAGAGAGAGAGAGAGAGCAAGGGTGTAGGGGATCGATCCGGCGCAAGCGTGCTGTGGAGTGCGTCAGCAAGGAGGGAGAGAGGAGCGGCAGTGGAGTGGGCAATCATCATTCGGTTTGCCCCAACCAACAAACGGAACGCCGCTCTGTCTCTTTCCAAGCTCCCCTTTCGTCGTCTTCAACCCTTGGTGCTCATTTCGGCCTGGCCACCTCATCACCATGTCCATGACACCATGCAGTGCAGCTCCGCCTCACTCCATCGATCGACGTCGCCGTCGGTCGCTTCCACTCCTCCGTCCACTGATCGATTGCCACACACGTGACGCTCATGACGTCTTGCATGCCCCCCAACTTGTCCATCAGTACCTCTCTCTCCCATCTGTTTTCTCTCTGTTAATTATACTGTTCTTCATCCTCTCTAATCAGTAGCTGTAATCGGCCCATACTCCATCCAATTAACCGCTTTACAACCGCACTTTCTTGCCCCCCCCTTCCATTCCTTTTGTCTCCGTGTTCTGCTTTGACGCCACAATTTCTAGATAGCTACGCAAAGGCCTCTAGCTTTCCGAGTGATGTCTAGATGATGATCTCTATGCATCTCTCTCAATGGTGACAAACCTCTCGAGAAAAAAGCCATCTTTTCACTTGAACTTTCGCGGCGATGGCTGAAATGCGCTGGTCAAATCCCACATGGGGAATGTGTGATAGGTCTCACTAGATAATAATCATGTAGATCTACAAATGCATGAAGATAGTTTCCGTAGCCTTTTTCACGGTTTTAGACTTATACGGCACATTTGAAAAATTTAGGGATCTGAATGACAACCTCACCCCCCTAGACAAGTATGGGGACGATTGGTGCATTTTAGTCCTTGTAAGAAAAAAAGTAATATCATATGATTTTGCACCATGTTTTCAAAAAGATAGGTAGTAGGATACTCCACAAAATAAGAACAAGATAACAACAATAATATCAATTTGGTTAATATAACAAAAGATATCGAGTTGCACTACATACTGTTAAAAAAATTGCCGCACGGCATGCAGCTATATCCATGATAGATCAAGAGTACTTTAATCTACTCGAGATGAAACTATGAAAGTGAAAAGTGGCGGCACCAAGTACGGGGGCTTTTGACATGCGCGCTCGAGTGGCCATGATTAACCGTGGCGATGGATGCCTCATGATCATGGGAGGATGGCAAAAGATGGGGCAGGCGACTCTGCATTCATAAATTTCATATGGGTGGACGACGGAGGAATGAAAAGAAGAGAAGCGAGATCACAGAGTACACCTGTGCAATGTTTGGATGTCTCCAGCACCAGCAGCGACTCGAATTAAAACATACTCTGTTGGAGACATCTCCACTCCCTGCAAGAAAATATAGCATGACTGAAGAGTGTTGAACACGGAGTACTTACCCATAAACTGGTAGGAGTATATAGAGTACGTAATCCCAGTAGAGTACTGTTAAACCAGCCACAACGGAGTGGGTGATTCATGTCACTTCATTCGTATGAGCACCCCTGCCAAGTTTTATCCTCTCTCCACAATGAATGACTGCTGTTTGAGAGACCGATAATAAATGATATAAACTCATTTCTCTGGGGCAAATCTGTTCAACCACCAGGTGAAAGCTGATGCGCCGATGCTTTATTTTTCGGTTGAAGCACCGATAGCCGTAGTGAGTGGAATCGATGCCTGCCACAAAAATATTTTTGAAGCACTGATTGGTGGAGCAACAACGTGGGTGCTCTTAGGATTCGTTTGTGTGATCTTTTCATGCTGACTTATACATGAATCATAGATACAGTAAAACTACTGTTTATATAAGTTATTTTCAGTTGAGCCGAATAAAATAAGTTTGGAAGAAGTTTTGAGGCTTATGTACTGTAGCTAACAGCAGGTTAAATGGCACAAGCCAACAGGTGTACAGCCAGTTTTTGTGTTTTTACTGTTGCGCACAACGCAGAGCGAGTTTTTTTAACAAAACTGAACATCTACACATACAATTGTAGTATTTGAACGTACATACAAAATCAAAGACACGCAAACACACAACACATACTTATATTTATACACCTACAAAATAATATATAGAGAATAATCCCCAAGCGAGACACCCGAGATTCAATCCCAAGGCTCGAACTCGGGTGGGCGAGGCTCCAACCGAGCAACTTCGCCACCGCGCTACAAGCCCGTTCTCGGATGGGGTGCAGTTACGGGCGCTTGTCCCGCGGGGGATTCAGCTATGAATGCGTAGGCAGAAAAAGGCAAGAAAACGAAATCCAACACAATCCGCGCCTCGTGCTCCGCGCGCATGGCAGACGGTGACCGTTCCTTGATGCAGTGTCGACCGAGACATTCTCATTTCACAGGAACCGAAAGACGAAGCAATCTCGCAGGACAGGTCGCAGGCTCGCAGCAGCAGCTGCTGCTGGTGCTGCTTGGTCTGAACGAACGAGTGAAAGATGCCGATCTCTTCAGAGCTGTCGCAGCTTTGGCGAGACAAGGCCCGAAAAGAGAGGCCAGTTTCAGTACTACTCTGGTCTTCGGGTTACTCATCAAAACCAACCAACAGTTTTACCACATCGTCGACGGAAAGGTGGCTGCCCGTGCCGTGCGTGCTTCGGACCGGTCCATGCATGGATGGATGTTATTATCGCCTTGCTGAGTGCCCTTTTTTTTTGTGTTGCACTGCGGGAGTGGGAAAGGGCCAACACGGACGGTGCGCTCTTTGCTTGGCCTGTAGTAGTAGCTGATGCCATTGTTTCTGGTCCACGGTCTCCTCTCTCTTGCCCGTGACGTATTCTTCAGTTTTTCCACTGTCATCTTCTGCCTCTTCTTGAGTGTCTTGGCTTGGAGGAGCTTCGCCCAGCACGCATGCCCACCTTCCTGATTAGGGCCGTGTGCTTGGATTAATCTAACTACGGTTGAGGAAGCGGCCCGCCAGCAAGTCTTCTTTTGCAGCCCATATCTGCCCACCAAAATGGAGCAGCAGCCCACCTTCTCTTTCCACGCTTAACAGGTGTTTCACAGGCTCCCACCCAACGCAACAGGAACATGTGGAGCACATAAACAATACGATCTGCAACGAGACGCATCACCATCACGAGCCTACAAAGATTTGAACCTGGAAACGCGCGCCAGAGCGCCGAGGTTGCTGGCCACAAACATCGCAATCATGCCAAACCACAAGTCACAAGCTGTGACCAACACAGCTCATGATCTCATCACCAAAGCAGGGAAAACAACGAGCCACACAAGCAGAGGATTGCTGTACAAAGTCCTTTTTTTTTTCTCGACATTAAGTTAAAATATACCCACCTAACCAATTCGCTAAAGAAGAAAGGAACTCGGTACTTTTGTCAGGCTGCAAGATTAACAAGGAAACACAAGCAACGCCCCAGCCAGCTGACCATGTCGACATACAGTTTACCAGCTCACTGAGCTTCATGGTTGCATCAGGTAATCTCGTCATGTTTCTGGCTTCACATCATTCCCTTGGGCTGCTGGCTTCTCATCACTCACTTGGGCTGCTGGCTTCTCATCACTCCCTTGGGCTGCTGGCTTCTCATCACTCCCCTGGATGGACAGCCTTGTAGCACGCCAGACTGCAGAGAGGAAGCCTCGTCTTGGAGTCACGGTACTTGTATGGGTTTGCGCATGATGGGCCTGCGCATTTCTCCCTTGGAGGTGGATAGCTGATGAAAAGAAGTCAAGCAAGGAGAATCAAATGTAAGAAATACTGTACTACTTTACCATGAAGTGAGTTAACTATTTGATGATCACTAAAAGGTCACCTGATAGGTTTAAAGTTAAATATGCTTGGAAGTCCCATGCTCTCAGGGAAAGTAACAGTAGTTCCTGATGGCCCTATAACAGTCTGGATGCAGTTTTTTCTGTATTCTTCCAGTCTGGCTTGTTTTTCCTGCAAAAGGAACGGGAAAGATAAGTTTAATGCAGAATATTGGGATACGGTGCCATTGTAACACTTCAGGAGTTACTAGTACCTTCTCTTCCCGTTCTTTCTGCTTCTTCTCTTCCTTCTTCTTCTCTGAATCTATACCCAGTATTTTTCTCATTGCTTCAGCCTGTACATAGGATTTGTGATTGTAAAATTATGTTGCTCAGCTGAGAAAAGATATAAAGTTATAAGTTAGATAGAAGCACAGCGGTAAACCTGTTGCTCCTTCTCTGCCTTCTCAACTTGCATCTTGCGCCTCTGTGCAGCTTCTGATTTTTTAGCTTGTATCTCCACATCAGAAAGCTTCTCCTTTTGCTCTGAAACATAATCAATTATGGCATTTAGCTCTATGCCAAGGCTCAAGTATTGATTTCAAAAAAAAAAAAAAAAAACAGTAATATAAGCTATGAACTTACTTCTTGATGAAGTGGTCGGTAATCCATCAGGAAATTCAATCAGGCTTTCTCCATTGCGACCCCTGCCTTGAAGGGCTCGCTGCCTTGTTGTAAGACCAGGAGTTTCAACCTTTGCATCTGACGGTGAATTAGCTTCCATTAGCCTGTTATCTTCATCCATCTCAGATTCCTCTTCATTGAACTCATCTTCATTCCCCAGTTTCAAATTCTTTATACCAGCTTGTGACAATTTAAAGTCATTATCCACTTCATATGGGGTGCTCTTATTTCTAGAAACCTTAGATAATTTCTTTCTCTTGAAACCATCGTCAAGAGAATCATCATAAGCTGTGGATGCAGGATGCTCTGGTGCAACTTTAACACCTTTGAGCTTTTGAAAATAACATGATTCACCATCTTCATCGCCAGAATAGCTGTCAAGGTTTTTCCTCTTCGGAAACCTTTTGCTCTTGCGAACAGGGTTAGAAGATGGTGAGGTGTCATGCCTATCACCATCTTTTCCTTCAATACAATTTCCATGGATATCTTTCTTGGTGTGCCCAGAAGAATCCTAATAATAAAGAAAAGAATGATAAACCAGTGAACATTTGGAATGAAAAATAAATAAATACAGCTATCGTAATAAGGATTCTTAAGTCACTGACAGAAAACAAGTACATCCAGGACACTTGGACCATATGACATTGCAAAGTGGAAAAAAAGGCAAGAGAGTGGAACTGAAGTCAGAATCCCATGGATTCTAGCAGAGAAGACCTACTTACTGAACAAAGATAACTGAGTATATAAAACACTTAAGATCTAAAATACGGTCACATAACGCAAGAGAGTGGAACAAAAATCAGGATCACATGGACTCTGGCAGATGTAATATACTGTACAAAGGTAATAATCAATAAAATATCTAAAAATACTTGAAGATCTAAAAAAGACTTATATATGTGTTGGGCAGATCAGATGTTAACAGACACCAATCTTCCTTCAGAGGAGGAGGGGGTGGGGGACGATCAGGAAGCGGAGAGCAGAGAAAACAACCCCTACCAGGTTGGACCAAACCAGGATATCCCTGACTTCCTTTCTCCTTCTAACCCTACCACCACCCCTGCCCTGGTTCCTCCCCTGCCTGGTTCTCCCTCCTCTTGCACCTCTGCTTGATGAGCCCCGTTGAGGCATTTCTTCAGATGGCGACTGTGGCGCAGTCTTGCAGGTGTGCTAGAGGGAAGCCAGTAAGAAACCTGTGAGTGGATCTAACCGCCACAGGATCTGCAATGGAACAAGCCGCCGCAGAGGGGAAAATGAACCTAGGGTTTACAATTTTGGAGGGGTGAGTGGACATTTAAATGGAAACCATGTGCCAGACGAAAAGAGAGGGAATGTGCGCTGTTATTAACACTTCAGAAAGTGGAGCTGGACAGATTCGCATCCTGACAAGTTCAGCAAACTTTAATGACACTAAAACAAGCAAGCAAACTTTGGCCTTGGCCGTATATGTATTCTGGCATACATTCATTTTCTCCCCTAGAATAATATTCTGTACTACTCAGGAGTGAAAGCAACTAATGGGGAACAAGCGGGATTGCACCAATTATTTCCAAGGCTTAGCTCATATTTATACTGAGCATTTGAATCAAGAAACTTCTTTCCAAACAAAGCCTAAGCTTTCCAAAGAAATACTCAGATGCCATTCCAATCACTGTAAACGAACACTATCACCATAATCAATATGCATTGAAGATATGAAAGTGCATTTTGTTTTTACACATTTTCCCTTGCAACAAGTGCATAGAACAAACCTTATGCTTCTGTGGGTGAGATGTGCCATTCAGCTTCACTTTGAACTTCACTGTCCTCAACCTATTTTCACCTTGTACGTTTCCATCTCTCGAGATCGAAGGTGGGTTATCTGGGGATCCAGAGTTTCCTGTAGGGCACGCCAGTGCAAGAACACTACTTCCACGCTTGGAAGCATCCTTTGACTTGCTGCTCCGAGTGTGGCTATTATAGTATCCACCTCTATTGTCCTTCCTTAACTTCCTGGACACGTCACTCCTATCCGGAGTGGATCCCTTCACTTCAAGGTTATTTAGGTACAGCTCCTTCCTCTGATGCCCACCGGCTTCAATGCCAGCATCATCATCATGGGAAGTGCTATGTGACGGCCTGCACAACATGCCATTGTACTCAGCGGCGAGCTGCTCTATCGGCCTCGGCTTCCTGGACGCAAAACTCCTTTGCCTCTTCGTAACCGCTTCGGTTACCTTAAGTGGAGGGTTCCCGTGCCCCTCCATCACAGCGCACGCCTATGTCAAGACGGAATAGTTATCCGCACCTCCTGCACGAATCAGAATGCATTACACCCACTGTGACATCCAAACAAGGTGCTAGCGCCAAATAGAAGCATCAGCCAGCTGAATCATCAAATCCATGAAACTGTAGAAAATCAAACGACCTGCTAGCGCCATCACCCAAACTAAACATTGAATCGGAAGGCACTAAAACCCACGCAAGTGAACCGGAATAGTACTACATAGCAGAAGCCACCGACCATGAAAACGAGAGCAAAGAACGAGAGAACCGGCGAAAACTCACATAGGAGCCCCTCGCGAGAGAGATTGAGAGCACGGAGGCGAACGACAACGAGCAGCTTCGACGACAGCGAAGAACCAAAGCCCTCCACCCAATACCCATCGAACTCAGTCCCCAAAACCCGATACCAGGAGAAATCAAACCACGCAGGGAACCAGCATAACAGATAGGAGACCACTGCCGCACCAAGCAGCCCAACCAAGCCATCCAGATTCCAGCGCAGGAACAGAACCAAGAGCTACCCGAGAGAGCTTTACCTAGGAGGAGGACGGACCGACGACGAACCCAACCCGCCCGCGCCGACGAGGAAGCGTCGGCGGCTGCGAGAGAAGTAGGGTTAGGGTTTGTGGCGACGGACTGGGAAGAAGGCGAGGGCGACGGTATTTGGGCCGGGCCCGTGCGCGGCGTGATGAGGCGGGGAGGAAGATGGAACGCGGGGCGGGGTGGATGATGACGCGACGCGACGCGACGCGGGTGAGGGGAGAGGAGGGAAGGGCGGCTGGAGCGCGAGGCGAAGGCGGGCGGGGTGGGGCGCGTGCGTAGTTTCCCCCATCTCTTTCTCTCCTCTTCTCCCTCGTGGGGGTGGGGGTGGGGGTGCGGAGGGAGGCTGCTCGACGCGGGAGAGGCGCGAACTGGAACGGCAACACGCTATCCCTTCCCAGCTTCCCGTTCTCCCTCCTCTCCGCTTCGCTTCTTTGCTACGCCATGCCGTCCGTGTCCCTTTCAAGAGATGTTTTGCGTTGACGCCCTTGAAGTGTGATGGTATTCTCCGTATCATCACGTTTGTTACGCAAGCGCTTTTTTTTTTTTTTTGAAAGGGGGATTTTACCCCGGCGCAAGTACCCGGCCTCGAACGCGGGTCGGTAGCCGCTCACCGAGCGACGCTACCACCTAGTGTTACGCAAGAGCTGAACGCGAAACCAATCGATCCTTTAGACCACCCGCAATGTGTGCCTGATATCGGTGCTTGAAGGAAATTTTGGCATCAGACATCGGTGCTTGCCATTGTAGAGATCGGTTCTTAAACTCAAAAGTCTAGCACCGGTGAATGTTCTGGCACCCGATGCCGTAAAAATAAAATATATTTAGTTACCTAAAATGAAGAAGATGAGTGGCGGGTTGATGATGAATCAGCTGTTAATAAAGACGTACTTGTGGATCAGCCACCCGTGCTTTCACTGTGAGAGAGAAAAGAAAATAAGCACTTTTTTTATATGACCACGAAATGATGCTTTAGGCACCGGTTATACTGTGGATAGTCTAAAAAGTATAAATAGATTGCATAGCTACAATAATCAAGAATACATTATGTACATATAAGTATATATGCATAGGGATATTGTAACTATATCATCGTAAAAAACATTTTATGAAAAATTCATGTTCAGATGCTAACAACATTAAATATAATAACTCTATGCATGCCGTTTACAAATTGGCATAAAAAAAGCTTATTTTTTTAATTACATTGTGTTACGACACTTTTTGTTTACCTGCTGATGATATATTGATTAAATTGGAGAAGCACGAACAAGAACATAAAAGGTTCTTGAGAAATGATGCCTCTTTTGATGTACTACATATGCAGTAACAATAGTAATTTAATAAAATTGTTGTAATAGATTATATCCATAAAAGCCTCATATATGGCGCAAAAAATGCTGTTAGCCATATGTACTGCAAAAGGGTAAACTCTTGTTTGAGTCCATATTTCTTTTGTTTATACTCTAGCTTTTTATTTGACATCCTAAAATAAGTGCCTGGTCAATCTTTCTTAATTTATATAAGTAATATACTAAACCTATCACTATTTACTTCCCCGCTATTGATAAAAATTATTTGTCTAAACATATTTATGAAAATAATTTATATTGTAAAATATTGTGTTTAATTAGATAAAGTTGGATGTTAAGACACAATAAAATTCTAAATAAAACAATGATATATATTTATAGAACATAAAAAAAAGTAATGCAACAATGCTTGGTGTGCATGCCACGAAGTACATTGCGCTGAATTTGCATAGGCCACTCCTAGGCTACACCCTGACGAAGAATATGCTCAGCTCCGTGCCACCGCCGGCGTCCCCTTCCGGGCTGACCATGTAAAATGACTCCGAGTCCTTGCTTCCGATCACCCTGTCAAACCCCGCGCGCATGTACGTCACCTCGCCGTCCGCCTCCCCTGCCGGCGCGTCCACCACATCTCCAGGCAGCACGCCGGCGCCGACCGACACCGTGCTCAGCAGCTGCATCACAGCGAGGTCGCCCTCCGTCGCCTCCCGCCGCACCGCGTACCCCACGCGGCGCCCGTTCACATACGCCGTCCACATCGCCTCCTCGAGCAGGCTCACGTTGCCCCCGCCGCCGGAGGTGTTGCCGTCCGCTGGCGACGACTTCTTGGACTTCTTCTCGCACTCGAGGGCGATGCGGATGTGCCCGCCGGTGGAGATCTCCTGCATGAGCTTCCCCGTCGGCACGCCGAGCTCGAGCACGAGTGTCGGGAGGCTGCCGGGCCGTTCCTGCACGGCGAGGGTGATGCGCGCGCGGCGGTGCCCGTAGAACGTCCCGGTGACGCGTGCGCCGTCGCCGCCGTGCCCGTCGTGCGGCCGCGTGTACCGGCGCGGGAGCGCGGACCCCGGGCGGCAGG
>BCLF01000013.1:3830600-3842657 GCA_001602275.1 Zoysia japonica
CGGCCGCGGGCGCGCGCTTCTGCGACGCCTGCGACGACGGCTGCCGGAGCGTGATCTCCGGTCGCGGCGTGCGTGGCGTGGCTGGCGGCGGGGTGGCCGCGCCCGTCCTGCCGGGAGTGTGCGGCGAGGCCGGGATGGCACACTGCGGGGTGGACGGTGAGGCCGGCGCGACGGCTAGACGTGTCGGGGAGAGCGGCGGCGTGGCGCGCGTCGACAATGGACTCGTAGGCGCGCGCGGCATGGTTATGGAACTGTGGTGGCTGGAGAAGACGGGCGAAGATCGAATGGATTCTTGGGTTAGGCCCTTAAGAACCCGAGTGCCGCATAATGGCTGTATGGCACGCACGTAGGGGTGTAACAGCTAATTGTTTCTGAATTCCAGAACCCAGAATATATTATCCTCGTGGAAAATATAGAACATGACTCCAGAATTCTCGACACCTGTGGATCCTTGACTCTGCAGCTTTGTTCATGGCAACCCACTCCCAACAAGGTGACCAGATAAAACCGCACAATACAACAATACACTCGATTTGCTCTCTGTTACCGTGGACCAGGTCAGAACAGGGTCAACTAGTACTTTTCCGAATCACAAAAGCAAACCAAAACATCAAAACATACCCCCAACACAACATAGCCCAAGTCAACTATAAATCTCATGTCATGTGATTATTGTGTCAAATTTGACATACATTAGCGCTTCAGGACTTTCAGCCATGCTGTGTCCAGTGATCCAGTACTTCCATCAAGGCGACAAGGCCTACGTTATCAGAACTCAGAGTACAAAGAGCAGCTAGCCACATTTGAGAATCACACTACATTTCACCACATTCACTTATTATACATGCAAGTTTTGGTCGATTGTTTGGTCCGGTTGCCACATTCTCGATCTTCCTCACCACGAGCAAACCGTCTCCAAGAACTCTCTGGGTTGATCAAAATGAAATACATCGCATTAAACTCATGGTGATATAAAAAAACAGAAGAAAGAAAACTCATGTACACATAAAGGGCAGATCGGGGGGGCATTCAAGCCAATTTCAGGCCAAACCATCATTGAACAGCCCTACCAGCCACCATCTAGCTTGACACGCCACATAACGAACTGAAGTATGGAAAATGCAGACATTCCTTGGGGATCATTTTTCAAAACTTCAAATTATCATGTTAAAAGGCATATCTCCAAACGTCCTAATATTATAGTTGGCAGATTTTAAAATAAACCCAAATGAATATGGACCGTTCATTTGCGTTGATCTCGAGGCTTAAATTATTCTTTTACCTCCTCGGAGGTAAAACATTTTTAATAATTATTAATTGCTGAATAATTTAATTTGGAAAGTTATTAATGAGTTTTGATAGGTGACGGTAATCAGAGACATGTTTCCTTATATAATCAACGGTTGAGATCGAATTCATGTCTTACCTCTTAGGAGGTGAAACAACATCACTCGGTCTATTTTAAAAGGACTCTTATAGTTATCCAATTATACTGACTAACAAACAAGGAAGTTTTTGAATTGAATAAACTTACCCCAAAAACCACATGCTTGCTGTCCAGCCAGTCACACTTTCCACATGTTATAAAGAACTGCAAGCATAGAAGACATAATAAAGTTTCATACCATCTGCGAACTTGATTGGAAAAAAAATCACAACTAGAATGCCTTGTTCCTATCATGAAACACCCACAGAGGCAAGTGTTCTCAGTTGAGTGACAGAAATATACAGTTTAAGAACATTACTACACTGGGCAACTCAAATGTAAAGGCTCGCAAGTATTGCAAAGATGAATGTACCTGAGATCCATTAGAGTTAGGTCCGCTGTTTGCCTGCAAAAAGGGAGGCAACTATTGAGTTTTGACATCTATAAGACCAAAGCTAACATATAGCTGGAACATCAAACATGCTTTTTTTTTTTGCGACTAACATCAAACATGCTATAGAATGGAAACAAAACACATTGTACTAGCTATGCTCAAAAGAGTTATTTAGAATACATCTGATAGCTTGACCACAGACATGTCGGGGTCACAAATATGTTTGAGTAACCAATAAAACTAGGCAACTTTCAAGTGCCATGAGTATCAAATACAGCATCATTCACACTGAGGAATACTATTGAAAATGCCCAAGAACAGCAGTGTTAAAGGGTACAAAGGATAAGAAAAAAAAAACACACAGAATTAGAGAAGCAAGTATGTAGAGAAACAGCAGTTCACTGTCTTTAGATGATAAATTAAACGTATTTCTTATCCTCACATGATGTTCCATATGACCATACCCCCACATATAAAATGTATAAATTAAGAGAAGTTGTGTGCACTTAGAATGCAGGGACCACAAGAATTTTTTTTTAGTGGAGAGACTATCAAGAAATTTAGTACAAATCCAACTAAACTAATCCAGGCATATATTCATTCCAAACAAAACAAATTTAGAGCAACAATATCTTCAGACAACATTCAAGTGAAAAAACAGGTGGAAAGAAAGAGTACCATAGAGAGCAGTCCAGGACCAGTATGCTTTGCTGTAAAATTCTCATCGTCGAATTTGGAACCATAGATTGATACACATCCAGTGCCATCATTCTGATGAACATAAAACAGAAGGCTATAAATTATTACTGCATATTGCTTAAATGAATATTAATAAAGAGGGGATCTCAGAAGGTTTTCAAAGCAAGCAAAATATTCAACCTCAATTTTTATTGCCTATTATAAACATATAGGCTTACATAAATAACGCATGCTTAGTTCTAGGGTGGCAACAGATAAGTTACAAAATTGATGTTTGAAGCTACAACTGTGGCAGACAAACCTTCAAGAAGTCACCACCCTGAATCATAAAGTCTTTGATAACTCGATGGAACTGACAGCCCTTATACCCCTGTGGTTTCCCATTTTTTCTGCAGTCAAAACAAAACTAAGCATCAAGAAAAAAATTCACAAAACTGAACTACTTACAGCTGATAGTAATAGCTATTTCATAACTGAAGAATCTTTATAAAAATCAATACCCTTATTGCTGCATCAATTTAACAACACTAGACCAAGACCAGACTAAAAAGGATCAAGAAACAGAGAATAACTTGCCACAAGTATAATTCATA
Source organism: Zoysia japonica (assembly GCA_001602275.1). NCBI lineage: Eukaryota > Viridiplantae > Streptophyta > Magnoliopsida > Poales > Poaceae > Zoysia > Zoysia japonica. Next base: position 3,833,713 of record BCLF01000013.1, read on the forward strand.
ACAAGGAGCATAAGTGGAGAAAATGACAACTTGACATTTTTTTGTTCTATTCATCCCTCTGCATAGAGGCTGGTCTCTCAATTAAAAAAGACAAACTGTGAATCATGAATGCCTATAGAGTAGCAAGCCCATAGTAAACTCATACAATTAAGGTGCTGTTTGAATCCAAGTGGATAATAGAATCTCATTATCCGAAGATCTCCAGGATTCTGGATTCTACGATTTGGTACTAAGAATTTTGTTACAATCCTCTAGAAACCTAACCGTTTGGATATGCATAGTATTTTTCTAATCCAATCTTCACACTATCCTAGATCGTCAAACGGGGCCTAAGGTAAATGTACTACACATCTCATAAAAGCTGAACAGTAGTCTCAGAGATAAGCTCGTAACAATAAAAAATGTTGAATGTCTATTACCTGTGCTCCCCAGTGCAGAACTGCCTGAAAAGAAACAATGCAACACAATTAGAGATCCACTGAAAAATAAACACATCAGCTGCAGAAGATCCTAGGGTTCTGGGTTCTCCTGGGGTTTAGAGCAATACCTGAAGTTCTCGGCGGTCTTGGGGGCGATGTCAGCGAAGAGCTCCATCTTGATGCGGCCGGCGGGGATGGACCCGATAGTCACATCGAAGAACACAACCGGGTTCTTCGGGTTCGGCGGCCTCTGTTGCCACTCCACCGCCGTTGCCGTCGCTGACGGCGGCGTGGGCCCTGCAGAGATGGCCGATCCACCGGTAGAAGCCATGGCGCTGCACGAAGGGCGGGCGCTGGAAGTTTCGCGAAGGTCCGCCGGTCTCGGGGAGACGTCGCCGGCTACTCTCCCAGCCGAACTGGTGAAATGGAAGCTGCTCAGCTCGTGTTTATGCGCCCAGATTCGTGTTGGATGCGTTAAGACTAAACGCCGACTTGTGGGTCCCCTTGTATTGAGGGCCACATGTCAATGAGTTACTACTCCGAGTCGGCAACCAGCGGCGGGCCCCACCTCCAATCAGGCAAAGAAGAATCGAGAGCGAGGCGGCGACGCGCAGAGAGCAAATTTCCCCCGAGTTCGTGACCCCCAGCCATCCCCAAACCCTAGAGTAAGGAGCGGAGGGTAGGAATCGAGCGCAGCTATGGCGGCGGCGAGCCTGGGGCGGCGGAGTAACACGCGTCTGCCGCCGGAGGTGAACCGGGTGCTATACGTGCGGAACCTGCCATTCAACATCTCTAGCGAGGAGATGTACGACATCTTCGGCAAGTACGGCGCCATCAGGCAGATCCGGCTTGGCAACGCCAGGGACACGCGTGGCACCGCCTACGTCGTCTACGAGGACATCTACGACGCCAAGAACGCCGTCGACCACCTCTCCGGCTTCAACGTCGCCAACCGCTACCTCATCGTGCTCTACTACCAGCCCGCCAAGATGTCCAAGAAGTCCGATTTCAAGAAGAAGGAAGACGAGATCACCAAGCTCGAGGAGAAGTACGGAATCGGCTCCAAGACCCATGGTCCAGATTCTACCAATTGAGCTAGTGTTGGAATTACCTCCGCTGCAGCATGTATCGAGAAGAGTAATCAGTGGGAGCAGCTGCTAGAGCTGAACTAGGTTTCATCCGTTTTTTCTGATTACTATGTGTTGTTATGGCAGTGACAATGAGTTGAATCAATTGAATAGTACTCGCTCCGGCTTAAAATAAGTGTTGTTTTAAATTTTTTAAACTTTTTTTTGTTTTATTTAAAAAAAATTTTGAAAAAAATATTTATTTTATTGTGAACCGATTAATTATTAGAAGTTTGATTTGTTTATTTTTTGTATTTTTAAATTTTTTTTAATAAAATAAATGCTCAAACGTCAATTTTATAAAATCAAAAATAACACTTATTTTGAGACGGACGAAGGAAGTGCTTATCAGAACTTCTTGTAAGTGTGCTTATGACTGTTCTTTATTTTTTTGTTTGATGGAACTGCGAATGTCTGTCTACAGAGTCCACGAAAAATTGTTTGATGGAACTGCTGATTAAGTTGATGTGTAGTGAGTGGTTTAACAAGGAAGTTTGTCAGAGGTTTCAGTGATTGCTGATTGGGAGTACAAGTTTGTGTTCGCTTATATGTATGATCACATTATATCAGGAAGAATTCAGCAGAATGTAGCTTGTCTGTCTATGATCAGTGTTCAATTCAACAGATGTGTTTTATGCCAGTTAGAATGAGGAATTTTACGTAGTAAATTTGATGTATTTTCACGAGTGCTTACACGGTCAGGCTTGGATTAGATGGTTCTTTTGTTGGTTTTTCGTATGCATATGTTTGTGGCATCGAGTTTCTAAGAAATTGCATACTTTTGTGAAGATTGAGCTATTATTTACACAGTCGAACTCACAACATGAGACCCAAGTCTTTACACGAAAAAATGGTGAGACCTAAGTTGTTAGCTAAACAGACATTGGGGCACCCCTGTTCTAGGGGAGGTGAATAATCTTATCTACAGAAATTTCTGATGTTAAAGAACAGGGCCAAAATCTTGAATTTGGACAGTATATGTAAATATTGAGAAAAGCTACCAGAATGTTGCATCCGTACAGCTTTCTTCCAATGTCAAAAAGTCATAACTGAACAAGCAAACACGAGTAAAAAGAGGAAAATTATGTGCCCGTATTATTCCACCAGAAGACCAAGTCAACTGATGCCAAGCGATTGCATGTGCATGATGATAGTACAGTTAGTATCTGACAGATTATGAAGATGAAACATCACATCAAACTACAAAATAGATATTACTCATCATCTGATTGTACTAAAAGACTAATGTCTCAGAGAATAGCAGAGTTAATTATTTTCCACCATTCTTCAAAAGAGCAGCTAAACCCAGTGGCCAATTAAACTTCATAGACATCTCTTGCCTAGCCACCTTCGAAGCCCTGCAAAGCGAAATTAAGAACATATAATGTCAAATTCAGCAAAATGAACAGAACAAGTAATTGACATTGAGATCAAATGAAGTTGCCCACTAGTTTCCCTCAAACAGAAAAATGCACAACTTGTACAGCCAAACTCCCCAGGGCGACATAATATGCTGTCCTGTTATCCTTGATAAAGTTTTTTTATTTCTTTCAAAGTAGTTTACTTGAATAAGGAGATCATAAAACAAATCAGAAGAAAAACAAGTCAATTAGGTAGGCCAGCCAGGGTACACGCTCCAAAGAATGAGCATATCATGAATCACTTCACAATACAAGGTGCTGCATCCAATGCCATAATGCACAACATGCGTAACTCGATCAATGAATTCTTTCAATCATGAAACTTCAAAAATATCCACTCCCTCCGTTTTTTTAACTCTAGTCTTTAGGGCAACAACTTTTGTTCAAAAATGAACTAAAGTCGTTGTGCTAACAACAAAAATTTAGGTACTCAGTCTAATAATAATAGCTCATGCAAAATGCAAACAAATGAAGAATCGATTCTGCATACAATGCCATAATGTGCTTAAATCAATCAGTAGGGCTGATAGATTTCAAACCCTTCTACAGAGAATGAAAAATCAAATGGCTCAACAAGCCGATGAAGTCTGATTCTACTCATTATTTCAACCACCATGGCTTGCTCGATAGCAACTAGGCGTCCTAGATCATCATGGAGCAGCTCCAAATGACAGATAATTTTTAAAAGGGCTCTGGTATTAGTGGACTTCTAATTAGTCCAGGAATCCAGGACAAATGCATCACCCAAATGTCCCAAACTCTAATTAGACCCCGGATTCTGCCAAAAAATCAATATGGCGCGTTGGGACTCAGGACCTGCTAAATACCAACTGGGGGCGGTGTTTAAAAAGGAGGCTGAAATCACAGGGCGAGAAGGGTGATCTTACTCAGCAAACGCCGCGGCGGAGATGGAGCCGCTGGCAGGAGGCGGCGGCGGCGGATGGTGGAGGCACGAGGCGGCGGCCTCGGCGATGGTGGAGTATCCTTGGCGCTGCTTGTGCTTGGCGTTGGCCTTGCAGTGGATGAAGACGATGCCCCGACGCTTCACCACCTTGCAGAACGAGCACAGCCGCTTCACCGACGCGCGAACCTTCATCTCCCTCCCCCCGCTCGCTCGCCTCCCTCGTCTTCCTTGGGGATCTGTCGTCGGCGAGTCGGGTCCCTCCGTTAGGGCCTGCGCTGGATCTCGATGAATCAGTGGGCTCGGCTAGTTAAGTTAAGGCCCATGGGCCGAGTCGGCCCGCATTTGTTGCCTCACGGCATTTTCAAAAGTGATTTCCGCACATGCGGTGGAGGTGAGACGCGTTGGGTTGACGCGACCCGCGCCGCACGGCTCCCTCCTCTGCCTCGTCGTATAAAACGTGAGACGCTGGAAGCAACCGCCCCGGCGCCTGTCCCTCCCCATTTCCTTCCCGCCGTTGGCTTCTCCCTCCCGGCGAGCTCACCGCGAACCCGAACCGGATCCGCCGCTGATAAGGTGAGCCTCTCCCGTGCCTCGTACCTCCTTGTCTCCGCGGATGCTTAGTCCACCTCCTCGCGGAGGATCGCGGCCCTTCTCTGTTTCAGAGATCTAGGCGACTTAACGATCGGCTGCTCGGCGGATCGGCCCGCGTGCAGATCTCGTGTTCGATCCTTGGATTCGAGCGCAGCGGCGTAGGTTTCCTACCGTCTGTTGATCCCGGGGTGGATCTGGCCCCAGTCTGCGGGTGTAGAATCTGTAGATCTGGTGGTCTCGGCGCGCGGGAGGGAAGGACGATAGGAATGGATCGGAATCTGAATTGGGTTCTAATGTTGCAGGCGAGAGGGGAAGAGATGGGGCTCACGTTCACCAAGCTGTTCAGCCGGCTGTTCGCCAAGAAGGAGATGCGGATCCTCATGGTGGGGCTCGACGCCGCCGGAAAGACCACCATCCTGTACAAGCTCAAGCTCGGCGAGATCGTGACCACCATCCCCACCATCGGTGAGCAGTTATAGCCTGCATGGGCGTCCCATCTTCCGTGCGTCATCGCTCTTAAGACTGTCCATATTGTCTAAATCTAGGACACACTATCCAAATGATGATCGGGATTTTTATTCCATTGCTAGTTAGTTTTGAGTGATAAATTTCTTCATACCAGTAACAGAACATTGATACAAGTGCGAAGTGCTCATTGTTTACGACAAGAGGTAATGTTTAGACTAATGACATGTTAACTGGAGTAATACATTTATGCTCATATACATATTATTATGTTTCATCTCTAGCACTCGTGGCCAATGAACTCAGATTTTAGGTAGGAGCCACTATTTGTTATACTCTGGTAGCAGCTAATGAACGGATAAAAAGTCACCATCACATGCATGCAGCAAACTATGCTTTTGTAAGTAATCAGAAATTGTCTGAATTCAATAAACTGAATAGTTGGTGGCACCTAACTGGTGCACCGATTCGGACATGCCTTTACTACGATGTCATTTGTTCACAACTTCTCTTTTCTCAGCATTGACTTCCCTTCAATGACAGGATTCAATGTTGAAACTGTGGAGTACAAGAACATCAGCTTCACTGTCTGGGATGTTGGGGGTCAGGACAAGGTGTGAAAATGCTCCGTTACCCTGTTTGGCTGTTTCACATTATATGCTCCGCTTAGTTTATGCCATTATCGATAAGCTCCTGCTGAGCCAATTGGATTTGCATTGCTTATTTCTCTATCCTGATTCTAAATTTTCAAGGCATCTTTCTTTCAAACTGTAATCTTATTTTCTCACCCATTGTCTGGAAACAGATCAGGCCTCTCTGGAGGCATTACTTCCAGAACACACAAGGTCTCATCTTCGTTGTGGACAGCAATGATAGGGATCGTGTGGTTGAAGCCAGGGATGAGCTCCACAGAATGCTGAATGAGGTGCGCTCCTGTCCTTAGTGACTTCTATACTTCCAAACCACAAGCTAGACATTCTGATGAAGTGCAATAAACTGTTGTGGAGAGTCTGTTTAATCATTCTGCCACCTACGCCTGGGTTCAGATAAATAGGTTGGGTTTACCCAAAGACTAGTGTTTGTATTGTGTCTCCCAGTACCATTGGTTTTACTGGTCTGTTTTTTGTTTACTAGCTTTCTCCCTTTGTTCTAAAATGTTACTGTATCAGTTTTCTGCTATGGAAATTCTTGCTGTTGATTGATTTGGAGTTCTTACAAGTGATCATCGTTATGCTTGGTTGCAGGATGAGCTACGTGATGCCGTGCTGCTTGTGTTTGCCAACAAGCAAGATCTTCCAAATGCAATGAACGCTGCTGAAATTACTGATAAGCTTGGACTGCACTCACTTCGCCAGCGTCACTGGTAAGTAGCAGATGTAACTATATAGCATTATTTATTTCTGCCTCACTTGTGTATAGCGGAATACGTAAACTACTCCTTAATCTTGCTGACAGGTACATTCAAAGCACCTGTGCTACCACTGGGGAGGGTTTGTACGAAGGCCTGGACTGGCTGTCCAGCAACATCGCCAGCAAGGTATGCAAACCATACCTATTCATCTATTCATGCTTTTCACTTGCTGATTAACATTGTTCTGGATGCCCTACTTACATTACATGTATTTGCAGTCCTAAATTTTCGAGAGGTTTGGACCAACTAGGAGCTTTTGGAGGATGATAATCGGGGGTTTGTGTTGCTGTCCCAGTATGTAAAACGTGCATTTCGTGAGTGCAATAGTTCAGCTGTGGAGATGGCCTCAGTTATTGTTTGTGCAAATTGTTGAGATGTTTGAACCAAACAGCTAAAGGGAATTATGTTGAATTAATCAGCTGATAGCGTGATCCTACCATGTTTATGTTATCAATACCATTCTTCTGAATTTGGTAATATTTATGGTCATTGTGGCGTTTGGTCGGCTGTACGATGGCTACTTTGCCTACAGCCTCGTGTTCCTTGCGTGTAAACTCCGAACTTGTAGTAGACAGAATCAGAGGGAAAAATTACCCTCTGCTGATGTATGTACATCTTTCAGAGGGTCACAATGCAACGAGCGGTCAGAGGAACGCTTCCGTACATGTTTAAATACTGCCTCCTACGATAGGTGTATGCATACGGCCAAGAATCAGACTAGCCTATCGAGATATAACTTGACTGGTGAAAGACTGACCTAGAAAAAAGAGAAATCATACAGATACGTACCCAGCGTGCAGATCTACATCAGCTACCCAGGGCAAGAATATCGTTGTGTGCCTGTCATGGCTCCTGCCGGCAAATTCAACTCTAGACGGGTTAATGGTACTATCCACCGAATCAGCTAAATTTGCATGGAGGTTCCTGCGTGATTCCAAGAGGTAAGCTGGCCACAACCAGCCGGTCAAAACTGCATCCCAATTTCGCATCTGGCATACGGTGTACCACCAGGGAATCAACGTAGGCAGCCTTGCCGTTGGAGAACACGACTAATCTTCCACAACCTGTTCCGCTGCTGCTGCTGCTGATATCAGTGAAGCGGACTGGATCTTTCCAGCATGCTCCAGCCTCATCAGAATAACTCCCCTGGCAGCCCAACAGAGGTAGAACAAGGTTAAAAAGTTGGTCATCATAAAGAGGAACGTTACATGGAACTGGATACATACATTTATCAATTCATTGTTTTTCTACTGCATAAAACACTTTTGAGAAGAATGAAACAGTAAGCTGGGTGTTTACTTACTTTGCTGCACGAGACCGGACAGATATATCTCTAACCTTGATCCTGTTTACAGTGCCACTCTGGCTAACCAAAACAACCTGTTCATCACTTTCGCCGTCATCTGCCATTTCATTCAGAGACAGTGGACAATTACAAACGGAAAGTAAAAGTGAGTAAGCAAAAACAAACTGTCAAGAAAAAGGTTCACAAAAAGTACCACTGAGTGAAAAACCAGCAACAAACACAGCAGCTAGGCGGCAATCAGGTGGAAGCTGCAAGTCAAAAGACAATACTGTCAAAATCAGAAGATCAAATAGCACTTCAATGTAAACCGAGTGCTTACACCATTTTGGGAACTCAAATCTATGCATTCCAACTTCTAACAAAACACTGATAGATATTTCAATGCATCTGTAGAATATGTAAATATCTAGCAGAGCTTGATATAGCAAATCCCTCCGATACCTTTGCACCTTGCAGGCCAACTCTATTGAAACTTGATTGTCGGAATGCATTTAAGGACACACGTTTCCCAACACCATTTTCTGCTATGAAAAGAAGCCATGGAGGACTGAAATCTCTCACCCTGGAGGAAGCATTCGTAGTTAAAGATGAAATTGATCAGTACTAAGATACAGAAACTGTCCAAATTAAGAAAGGTAAACAAATGTAGATTGTAAAATTGATGAACAGGGTAGTTTTCTAAATGTTTGGCTAACATAGTATTGGGCACACGTGATAAAATACCAGACAGTAAACTGGCTCTAACAGCAGCAAAATACTGGTTTCAAAATATGTATGATCATAATGTTTCTGAGCATGGTATATATATGATCATATGTTTCTCACATTAAGTAAATCGTTTCTTAAGAAACAGAACAAATATTCCGTACCCAGACTTTGATAGAATTACCTGCTATTATATTTTTCAGGCATTTTATGCATTGTTGCTGGAATTATATCCATGGCTGCCATCTTATCATCTCCCCTTAGCTTCATTGCAACAATACCTCTTGTTTTCCTTCCAAGGGTACGAAGCTGGTGAAACAGAGAAAACATAAATATGGAATAAGGTATTATACATGAACAATAAAACCAAAAAAAGAGCAGGTGTATTTCACATGTGGTTGGGCAATACTCCCTATGTTCCCAAATTGTTCTTAGGAAAACAATTCTAGTTCTTTTTTTAACTACAATTGTCCTAACAACAACAATTTAAAACTGGAGGGAGTATGTCTTCTACCAATCTACCAATATTACTTGCAGGATTACTACATGGTATACACTAGACATGTCTTCGACTCACCTTTTGATGAGTGCTACCA
>BCLF01000013.1:3869853-3928137 GCA_001602275.1 Zoysia japonica
ATCTGATTTAAACCTTTTCGTAGGTTAATCATCAAACTGCGTCTAATGAACTTGTTCCAAAGGTTGGCATGACTTTCAGTTCAGAGGATGATGCATACAATTTCTATAATGCATATGCCAAAAAAATTGGGTTCAGTATTAAGAAGTGCCATTCTAAATATCGAGTTGATGGCACATTATCTTCCAAGTACTTTCTTTGTAGCAATGAAGGCCATAAGAATACTAGTCAGTCAAATCCACCAAAAAAAGAACGTGCTTCAACAAGGTCATGTTGTAATGCTCGTGTTCAATTTTTTATTTCCCGACAAGGTGTTTGGACAGTGCAGAAAGTCGTACTTGCTCATAATCATGTCTTAGCGAGTCCAGACAAGATATATATGCTTAGATCACAACGGCGTATGTCAATTGCCGATGAGCATATCATTAGCAAGATGAGAGAAGCAGGAGTTAAACCAGCTGAGATATATGATTTTTTTCAGCGTTGGTCTGGTGGTGCGGAGAATGTGCAGTTCTTGAAAATGGATTGCAGTAACTTCATCAGTCATGAGCGCAATAAGTACTTGGAACCAGATGATGCACAGACCCTACTGGAATACTTGAAGAATAAACAAGTTGAAGATCCTTCTTTCTTTTATGCGGTGCAAATTGATAAAGAGACTCGTGAAATATGTAATTTCTTTTGTGCTGATGGTCAGACGATTGCAGATTATACTTGTTTTGGGGATGTCATATGCTTTGACACTACATTTCAAACAAATAAGTCTGAAATGCCATTTGCTCCGATTCTTGGAACAAATCATCACAAGCAAACTGTTTTATTTGGAGTAGCACTCTTATTTAACGAAAGCACTCAATCATTTGTTTGGTTGTTTGAGACCTTTCTGAAGGCAATGTCTGGGAAGCAACCTGAAACAATATTCACGGATCAGTGTGCTGCCATGGAAAATGCAATTAAGATTATGTTACCGAACTCAAGCCACCGTCTTTGCCTGTGGCACATATACTAGAATGCTGCTAAACATCTCAGTCATGTCATTGCCAATAATCATGATTTTCTCAAGGAATTTAAGAGTTGCATATATGAAGAGAGATCAGTAGCACATTTTAACATGAAGTGGCAAGACTTAGTGACCACTTACAACCTTCAAAATAATAGTTGGATGGAAAATTTATATGCACTGTGTGAGAAATGGGCTACTGTGTACCGCCATGATATATTTTGTGCAGACATGACATCCACTCAGAGGTCTGAAGGTATGAATAATGTTTTCAAGAAAACATTTTGTAGAAAACTTTCCATTTCAAAACTCCTGGTAGAATATGATAAATGTGCCGCACGCCTTCGTGCAAACGAGTTACTTGAATATTTCAGATCACGAAACTCAGAACCAGTTCTTTATGTTAAAAACTTGCCATTGTTGAGGACTGCTGCTGAATCATATACAAGAAATTTGTATAGTATTTTTGAAGAGGAATTTAAAAATCAGTCTGTTCTGTCATGCACATTGCAAAGCCGCGATGGGACAACAAGCACATACAAAATAATGTCCATAGATGGAAGCGAGGATGAAGCTACTGTTATCTTTAGTTCAGATGATATGCAGGTGCTATGTTCATGCAAGAAGTATGATTCTTTCGGTACGTGCATCAGAGAACTTTCTGAATCTAATTCAATTTATTTTTTATTCATTAGCTTTTTAAACTATGCAGGTATGCTATGCAAGCATGTCCTACGAGTCTTCAACCACAATGACATCATCACATTGCCTCCAAAATACATATCTAGCAGATGGACAAAGTATGCAAAAAGAAAAACTTTTTCTTGTGATAAATACAAGTCAGACAGCTTATCATCTAAGAGTGCACTTCTCTCCCGAAAAATTATATCAGTTGCATTAAAATGTGTAGTTTCAAAAGGGGCTCTTAAACTTTTGGAGGATGGATTTGATAAGTTGACTCTAGAAGTAGATAATTTACTGAGCAAGGTAAACTTGAATGTGAATGAGACTCCACAATATTTTCCGGAGTGCACGAAAGAAGTTGCAGAAACACGCATATCATTCAGAGTGCTTCCACAAAAAAGAGGTCCAACACTGAAAAGAAAGAAAAATGTACGGGAAGCAGGAAAGAGAAATGCCACCAAAAATACAAGAAAGAAAGGTACACATATTTACTAGCTATAAATATCTCATTTTTTCTGCCAATTCATTTTCTTCTCTTGTATACAGCAGAGGGTCCAAATGCATCAAACAATTTTTCTGTCAGAACTTTACAGCCAAGTGTACGAGAACCAAAGCTTAATGTTTTGTTTATTCATTTGATTATTCCATGGGTTAACACCTCTTTGTCGAATTATATATGCTTGGTCCAGGAACAGTTCAACTCAAATGCTGTTAACAGCGTTGCTCCAGTGATGACAAACAATATGATGCAATTTGGAGATAATGCCTTGATGTTTGCTCCACCAGTACGAAGAGAATTCACAAATCTTTTACTTCAAGCTGAAGAAGTGCCTGCTCGTCGACGCTTACTAAACTTTGATGAATGAACTGGAATATGTGGTGACGTTCGTACACTTTTTGCAACTCATTGGAAGCAAAGAGTGATGTTTATGCTGCTAATATAGAATCATTGTGTCTACCCTTCGTTTTGTTTTGGTTATTATAAAAAAAATTCTATTATGTTAGTATACATTTTCATTATGTTTTGTGCTAAATATTAGTCGCTGGTGAATGCTCAAATGCTCCAACAATATTTGCGTGTAGCTTTATTTTTTTATAGTATACAAGTGTTTGACACTGGTAACAATATTCTGAACCCTCAGTATTCTGAAAACTCTGGTAAAATTTCAAAATCATATGCCGAACGATTTGGTATTGTTAATTGTGAGATTACAAAACAACTAAACAACTCTCATACGTATGGCTGGGCCTTCACGTTACCATGGAGGTCTCCGTGTGGCTCGTGCGGAACGCACGATCTCATGCGGTTGTTCCAATCATCGGCCACTGACGAACGGCCTGCGGCCTTAACGGAGAAACGGCGTCATTGACGTGGATTAGTGGCCTGACGGAGTTTTACTTTTGAGATTAGAATTGACAAGTGTCTAATGGAGGAGTGAGGTCTCTCGGATCAGAGAGGGACCCGGTCTCTCGCAATTGGTTTCCGTTGTTTCGGCGTGCCTCATGTTTCTTCAGTTGCTTCGCACTTGCTGTTAACTTTGCTATACACTGGATGCCTGAATCATGCCGTGTTTCCATGAAGAAGCGCGGGAGATTCAGGTAGCAAGAAATATACGACGTAACGTAAGCGGCAAAAAAATTTAGTACGTGACATCAAGTTACGGCTCCACATTTGCATGTCTGGGGATACGCGAGAAAAAGAAATGGAATAGGAGAAATACATTACTCAAGCTTTTATTGATACAGGATGGTTCGGATAAATCACACAATCAAGAACATCGGACTTGAGGACCATTGGAGGGTCGAATGAGAATAAGCTACCATTGGAGGGTCGAATGAGAATAAGCTTCCACAGTAACCAAACGCTATTGTCGTGAAAGCAAGAAAAATCATGGGATCTACCCATACAACAGGATACATCATCAGATTTACTTGAACGCAGCAAAGAGGTCGCCATGAACGTAGTCGTTGTCGACAAGGCTGACCAAGTAGTAGCTCTTCTGGACCTGAATAAGAAACAAAAACGTGTTAGATTGAATTTCAAAGAGATGAATGGCGTGCATGGATTCGTTTTTTTCACTCTCAAACACTAATTAAATCAATGCAATGAACTAGTTTTTCCAAAAGTGGCACTCATTTGCGCTACTTCTACAGACATTTAAAGCGCATGTGGAAACATACAAGATAGATACAGATGCCATTTCAGAGAAGTGCTGCAAGGTGTTGTCGGTTAAGGAAAGTTCTTAGCATAAAATCTAGTAGAGCAGTGAACTACTGATATGGAACTAAATTACAAAAGCAAGAGGCATCAAAGGACTGGAAATTAACTAAGAAATATAAATTTTCCCTTTTTTGCACAAAATGAATAGATGTATTTATGTATTTATAATCAAGACAAGTTTCCTTTTTTGCACAAAATGAATAGAAATATGTATGTATTTATACCTTCTCTAGTAATTCCTTGGATGAGTCACCCTCAGGGAACAGGCTAGCCCACCCTCTTGTCCAGATTTCAAATGCTTCGTCTTTCCAGACCATAAAGCTAGAAGCATCAACAACAGTAGGTTGGATAATCTCCTTGCCAGGGAAAACGCCCCATGTGACAGCATTTACAGCATTCACTGGAATATTTGAGAACGATTCTCCATCCTTGTTCACAGCAATGAATGTGAGAGAAGGGAATGCTTTGATCTTCTCGACTAGTTGATCCAACTTCTCTTTTGCGCAGAAGAACTCAAGATAGGCCTTCTGATAAACATAACCCCCTGGGCCGCCCCAGCCTGCAGAATAGGGCAAATATATTTTCATTCAACAATACAGTATTAACAGTTATTTGTGTTTGTACACAAAGTAACAATATAAGAAAAAGCTATGCAATTCAGATGACATAATAAACCAATGACTGTTCCGTATCGCCAGACATTCACCTGCATGTGTTCATTAGCAGTTTTCTATCGATGACAGCTGTTGTGCTGGAATACTGGTCAATGCGGACTAGACAGTACAAGATGTCAAATGCATCAATAATTCAATCCTGCTGCTATATACATAGGGGTTGGTATGGTCCTGTGGAGTCACATACTTTTGCATGATACACAACTCAAGTTTCCTTTTACCATGAAGTTCTTATAAACCAGTTAGGTTCGTTATTTGGAAATATACGTAAACAGCACAACAGATCTTACATTTGTAATTCAATGACTCAATGGTTTATGAAAACATGTATCACTGGCATCTAATTATCCTTGTAAAAGGGTGTAACGTTTGGTATATGCATACTTAAAAACGCTGCTCCCAGTGCCTATTGGCAATAGGAAGACCAAGCACAAAACAAAGTTGACTGAACTCACCAACAGTAGGAGAATCAGACTTCTCTCCATTTACAGCAGGTTGACTGTTAATGGTAAGGAAGCCCTTCTGGTTAATCTTCACCAGCTGCTCATCAATAATTTTTGTCTCCGGTTGAAGACCGTCCAACTCAGACCATGGGCTGCTCGTAAGTTTCCCTTGACAGAAGTTCATGAAACGCTGGAAGAGACATAACGAATATCATGTATCAGAGGAGTAAGAAAATCTAAAAATAAGAACTTGTACTGACATATCCCACTTTTCAGCAGTTACCTCACTAATATCATCAACAGATGTCAGTGGAACAGCCCATTCCTCTTGGAGCTTTTTGCCACGTCCACGGGGGCGTGTAAACTGTTAAAAAGAAAAATAGATCATAACCCGATACTAGTGAAGTAGAAGTGATCATAAAAGCGGCAGCACGAAAAAAAAAGAAGAAAAACACAAGAAGAAGGTCCATCAAGAAACACCCTGTTGGAGGACTACGACTATCATATGTATTTTACTCGATTTACTTCCAGAAAACATATAATATTGTATCAACTTAAGAGCATAATTAATATGTTCCATAATCCATATTGCACAGTGGAAGCTAAAACATTGCAACTGATACCAAAATGTAGATTGGAACTAAAATTACCTGGTGGTCACTAAGTGCTCCATATGACGGGTTTCGAGAATCACCCCACCGCCCATTTGGGTACTGATCCCAGCCTCGGGTCCTAGTAATATAGCTCTTTGGTCTGTTAGCCCTGCACAGTTGTCAACATTCACCGAAGTCAGTCAGCATGGCATCAAAAGCCAATAAACAGACAGAATATTTTAATCAAGTACCAGAATATTGGCCGAACATCTTCTTTAACACGAAAAACATTTGTCGGTGGCCTCCAAGGCAATGGCCTTGAAACTTTGGACTCTTCAATCAATCCAAGATTCTAGAAATAATGAAATTTGTTAGCACCTAGCAATAGATCACAATAAAATATTAAATCACGTAAGACATGGAAACTACCATCAGAATTGCTAAAGCGGACTTCTCCATGTTTAATGTGTAAAGGTGTAAAGTCTTGATGCCACTAGCTAAAATTTTCTTGCACATCTCAGTTCCAAGGTGGACACCATATGCCTTAACTGCCTCCTCATTATCTTTGATAGGATCCAGTGCAGCCGTGATCTCCGCTGGTATCTGTTAGACATTCAAAATCAATTTCCTTGCAACAGTCGCACATTTGAAAAAAAAACATTTTCATACTTATGGAATGGAAGTTTGAATTTTGAAAACTTGCATTAATATCTTGAGGAATGATTGATGCTGCTTGTAGCACATTAACATACATGTACAAATGGGGAAGTGATCTTTATTCAAACTCCATAAAAGGAATACATAAGCAATCTGAATAAGTACAAATTTAACTTTTTCATAATTTGGTGCACTCCTATTAACCTGCATCAATCACTAATGATGGAGTTAAAAGAAATAAACCTTTACCTTAGTTTTGCAGAATCCAGTCATGCGCAAAAAACCTTTGTAGTTATTTATTGGCATAATGCCCGGAACAATGGGACATGTTATACCAATCTGACGGCAGTCATTCACGAACTTGAGAAACATATCAGTGTCGTAGAAAAGTTGTGTAACAATGAGGTCAGCACCAGCATCAACCTGCAGCAAAAATGTACAATGAGAAACTGACAGTAACAGTATTCTCAAAAAAAAAATCATTGATTTACAGCATTACAGAAAAACATATGTATTCAACATAATTTTTTGAGTCATGACCGATAGAAATGTATGAAGTGGTATCAAGTGAATAAAGAGAACCTTTCTTTTCAAATAGGCAAGATCATTGCTATATGCTTCCAATGTAGCACCTTCCTCACCTTGTATGACATCAGGGTGTGCCTCTGAAATTTAAAAGATGCATTTCAGACAAACATCTAAGTTTTAAAGTCAAAATTTGAAAGTATTCCCCAAGTAGAGAAGCAACATTTAACAGACCTGGATAACCAGCGACAGTTATGCCAAAATAATCACCATACTTGGCTCTAATATGCTGAACCTGCAAGTTAAAAAACAGATTAAAAGTTTTTAATTAGTTTCTATGAGAAGTCAGATAGGCCTATCTGCATTCCAAAAATATAAGAAGTGAAAGCAGCAACTCTAAACTCGCCATCATGTGCGCCCCTTCCCAATATAAAAATTCTGGGCCTCAGATGGTATCTTTTAAAAGAAAGAAGCGTACCAGATCAAGAGCACAAGCAAATCCACCCTCAACTTGCACGAATTTGTCTTGCCCATGAGGAGGATCTCCTCTAAGTGCCAAAACATTTTGAATCCCATTGGATTTAATGGTTTCCAAAGCATGATCAATCTTCTCCACTGGCATGTTTGTGCATGTCAGGTGCATCATAGTTTCCACGCACACCTGAAAAAAAAGGACAAGTACGAAATATTATAAACACCGACTATGGAATCAATTGCAAATCCGTAATATAAAGTTAACTACATATTGAACAACTCATTGGTGTGGTGATACAATATACATAAAACAAAAAGGACAATATCATCAGCATGCTATTTGGGCAATGACTCAGTCACTGTTAACTGTCTTGTGGCATTCTTCAAACCCTCAGCAGTTTGCCACTTGCCCAACCAAAATATCAATATACACAATCAATCGTGAGTGCATAGGATGCAAAAGCCAATGGATGTACGAGTAAGAAGTTCAGGAAAACAACAGCATTAATGCTGGTTAGTCGAACCATATGAAAACCATATATCCCAGACTAATATGTTCAGGTCTGCTATGTAGCGCCCCAAATTGGTACTCCAGTTGAGTTTATTCATGGCTATGTATGTGATTGAAGAAGCGTGTCTGAGAAACACGAGCTCTACCACGAGCTAAGGCCAAGCCCGTAACCACCAACCAGTCCATCCTAGGTTCCACATCATGGCACTCAGTTGATTCAGTTCCAGAGACTAGATAAATCTGTGCGATACACATCGTTGTGCCTTAAGTATGATATCCAATGAACACACACTAACTTGATCACAAGGGTACAGGTTCAGAGTCTGCTTAAAAATATATCAGTTGTTACCCTGTATCGTACGTCGTGCACTAATTGTCTACTGACTACTGAAGTATAAACAGTGGGGAATCTAATTTTAACCATAGCAGGAATCAGGTATGCCACCAGACTACTGAATTCAGTGAGAAGCTAATCTGATCGCGACCTAGCGACAGACGGAACACTTTTCGTGATAAACCCAATTAGTTTTGATCAAACACATTCCGTTCAGAGTCAACCAACAACCCAGATACCGGCATTTTCATCAAACCCATTCCGCTCTAGCACCGCACCAAGCCGGTAAATCTAATTGCATAAGCTCATGACAGCGAATTCATCACGCTACATATATCGATACATTACGCCGCGCTCAACCGGATCGAGTCGAAACCAACACATCATCCCGCAGTAAAGCGGGTCAGATCGGATCACGCGCGCACGAGAAAACAGAGAGCTAGCAGCGCAGACATAGCAACAGAGGCGTACCATGTTCTGCATGCGGTTGGCGATTTCGAGGGTGAGGTCGGCGGTGGATCCGCCGGCGCCCCAGGTGATGTCGCAGAAGGACGGGCCGTGCGCCACCATGCGGTCCATCCGCTCGAACAGGTTCTCGACTCCCTCCTCGGTCTTGGGCGGGAAGAACTCGAACGAGAACACCGTCCGGCCATCGGCCGCCGCCTCCTGGATCTTCTCGATCACCTTCATCTCGAACCTTTTAGAACCCCTCCTCCCCTGCGAGCGCGCGCGCTCTAATGGCGAGCAGGAGGAAGGGGGGCGGGCGCGCCGGTGGTGATTGGTGAGAGGCGAGGGGCGAGTGGGTGCCGGGTGCGGGTGTGTGTGTATATACGGAGATCTGACCTCACCAACCCCTGCCTGTTGGAACGACTCGGTGTATGGTGGTGGCTTCTTCACTGAAAGGTGGGCCCATTTGCAGACTGTCGAGAGGGGAGCTCAAGGAACTGGTGCAGGGAGGGATCCGTGAGACCGTGCAGGATCGCTTTCGTGCACCAAACACAAATGTGGTAGGAGTGGGACCATGGCCATTCGACCATTCGTGGACTAGATCTTTTTTTTTTTGAACCATGACTATAGAAAATTGAGACCCGGTGTTATCACTGACAGGTGGGACCATGTCAACTAATTAAGCATTATGTAGCTTTCATGCATTCTTTTTTATCTGCAGCTCCGTGGGTTTGGAGGGGAAGGTAACCTGTTTCAACACCTAACTCATCATACTACGTAGTGCTAGTAGTAGCAGGACACTTATTTCTGTGAGATTTCGTCACACGGAATTGCGCTGATTTGAGCATGTCACAGTCTAGTGGTTAATTTTTTCAAAGCGAAGAAAAATATATCCATTCGATTGTAATTTTAGCTGTAGCTACAGCAGTCACGACCACAGCCACAACCACAGTCTCACCAAACGAATAGATCGAAGGCACAGCTGGAATATGGCACGGTCTCAGACACTAAAATTTTGATGGCTACTAGTACCTTTCTGAAATGATGTTTTCGAAAATAGACTTTGTACTAGGGGAAGACTGAGTTCTAACCAGGGTTTATAAAACCATTCAAAATCGATCGGTTTTCGTGGTTTTTGGTGAGGTCAAATTTTTGTTTTAAAAATTAAAAAAAAATTGAAAAATTGAAAAAATTTAGAATACTGAAAACCGGTAAAACCGGTCAGCTAACCGGTGAAACCGGTGGGTTTCAAATTTTGAAATCTGTCACTGTAGCAAACCGGTGAAACCAGCCGGTTTACTGTAGTAAACCGTTCAAATTTTGAATTTTTGATTTAAAGCGATTTTTAACAATTTTTTTTATTTTTACAATTTTCGTTAAATCGATACCGATCGGTTTTAACAGTTTAAACAAAAATAAAACACGTGTGTGGCCACGCCAAGCTCACACGAGCGGATAATGGTGTGGACGTGGAACACGTGAGGAGCATCTTGTGCGCTTCTGGCCTAACAAGAAGCCCAGTGTACCCGGCCCAACACGACACGACCCAATCCCCAGCGAGAACCAAACGTTATCCGGTTCAAAGCCGGGCGGCATCGCCACTCGCTCCCATATCCAGCCAAAGCGTCCGCTCCGCTCGCTCTCCACCTCCTCCGCCATGGCGGCCTACGCCTCCGCCTCCCCTGCTCCTCCAATCTCCACCTCGACCTGGAGCATGTCTTCCCTCCGCGCGGCCCTCCCTACGCTCCGCCCCTCTCCGACTGGCAGGCTCCGGTCGTCGTTCTCGCCCGCGGTGGCGTCGGTCGGCTGCCTCGGGTCCTTCTCCGGGCTCGCGCCCGTCTCGAACATTCTCTCCCTTGGCTCCGGTAAAGGAATCTTGTTACGATCTTTTTTGACTTAATGTCTCAAATGTACCTAAAATGAATTTTATGGTTTGTGCTCTATTTGATTAACCACGCTTTGGCGGAAAGAACATTGTAGTGCTCTAAAAGTCTGCACCATGACAGTTATTCATGTACTGCTACATAGTAGTATGTGCTCCAAAAAGTCAACAACAATTACATTTATCTTTATTTGGATCAGTTGCACGTGGATCGGTAGTATATGATTACGATTATCACATACCTTTCATCTGCCTACTGCTGTATTATCTACTTAGCTTCAACCTATCTGAAAATTCTCATGAAATTTATGTACACTCATCCATTGCTTTTATCAAATATACCAGAGAGTTCAAGCTTTGAGCATCGATTGTTTGGTATTGATGCTCGTGGAAGGATAGTTGCAATGCGTCATGGAAAGCATATTCCTAGACTTAACAGGCCTCCAGACCAGAGGAAAGCACTTCTGCGTGGGCTTACCACGCAGCTGCTGAAGCATGGAAGGATAAAGACCACTAAGCCAAGGGCAAAAGCAATGAGGAAGTATGTCGAGAAGATGATCACACTGGCCAAGGATGGATCTCTTCACAAAAGAAGACAGGCTCTCGCATTTATTTATGAGAAACATATCGTCCATGCATTGTTTGCTGAGGTTGCAGACAGGTATGGGGACAGAGAGGGGGGTTACACAAGAATCATTCCGACATTTCCAAGGCGGGGAGACAATGCACCTATGGCTTACATTGAGCTTGTCTAGGTAAATGATTGCTTGTTGTGGAATGCTGAACTCTCAAATCCCAAAGTCCCCTTTATGGTGACCTAGACTGAATAAGAAGATTAACATGTTTTTTATTCGTTTAGATTTGCAACTATCAGTGCTTGATGTTGAGACCTTGATTTATGGCTCAGGATTTCTGTATATAGTAACAGGACTAGTTAGATAATACTCCCTCCGTTCACTTTTATAGGTCGTTCTAGCTCTGAGCACGGAAATTAAGAAAAAGTGAAAAAGTATGGTAAGTAGAAAACGAAAAGGAAAGAGATAGAGATTTATTGGGAAGAGAGAGAGTGTATTGAAAAGAGAGAAAGATGTATTGCGAAGTGAGAATGTCATATATTGAGTAACAAATTTTAAATGCTAGAATGACTTATATCTGTGAACGGAGGGAGTAGCAATTTTGTTGTCGAATGATAGAAACAGTCTTATCAAATGGAAAGAAATATACACTTATCTTATTTGTATACAGGAACACTGTTATGCTTACCGCTACTCATGGGCAATAAATTTCTTATGATTTATATCTGTTGTTCTCTGTAGGATCTTCCATCAGTCCCAGTAATTTCTTGGGTGCTGCACAAGTTGAGGGGTCATGTCTACAAATTGCCTTCTGAATGTCAACTTTTCTTATTTCCTCATGTAACAAAGTGTAGATCATGTGTGGAATTTTGAACGGTGAAAGTTTCCCCCCTAGTAATGAAAGTAATTATACGATAAAATTCCCAGAGCACTCTTTGTACCGTCTTCCTGTTTGTGTTATGACAATTGTCCATGGGTAATCTTGTAGTGTTGCGTCGTGATGCGTGTGGGGTTTTCAAATGCTGTTGTTTTTATAGTATCACGTCGAGTCATAAGACAGCATCCAGGGTCAGGATGGCCGAGTGGTCTAAGGCGCCAGACTCAAGTTCTGGTCCTCTAACGAGGGCGTGGGTTCAAATCCCACTTCTGACAGTTGATCCTTTTCACAATCTTTTTTGTTCCTCCTTTCGTTTTGAAATATTTGTTGTTAGGACTACAAGTTTACTCCTAGTTCAAAAATGAAGCGTGTTTTTTTTTTTCCATCGGTGGGCTTGGGTTAGATATGCTCCGTATTTGCGAAGTTTAGATCCGGCAAAGAAAACTCTGAACTTGGTTGTTCCTGGTGCGTGTTCTTGGCACTTGACAGACACGAGCGCCAAACGAGAAGACCGACGGCGTCGTGTCCAAGCTTCGCCAGCCAGAACTAGGATGAAGTCCTCAAGCTGTTCTCGAAAGCACGAACACGTCCTGGCCGCTGTGCTTGACTCGCTTCTCTGAGTACTTGTTGCTCCCAACTTTTTTGCTCGGTTCTCCTCTCTTGACGTACTCCAACAACGACGACGAAGGAAATTTGACTTGCGCGGTCTGTGGCGTTCAACCGCTCAGAATCGGAGGCCCAACCCAAGGCTCCCTTGTCGTCGTGCACCTAGTAACTCGGTAGTCGTAGGCCACCTGCCATAGTCCTGCCGTAAAATGAAATGCACCTCGACCGGCACATTCACTGGCTGACTCGACGCCCGTGCGGATCGGCTGCGTCTGCCGGTGGCGTCGGCGTGTCGGGGAGGCAGGCAGGGCAAGGCAGGAGGATTGGATGCTCGGCCGCCGCGTCTCAGCACTCCGTCCACGTCCGCCAAAGCCGATGGAGCACAATACTCCGATGCCGCAGCCAAGGCGCCCGTACAGCGGTAGATATCTTTGTCATGTCGCCTTTGGCGCGTTCCCGCAGCGCGATCGCCCGCGCCCCCGCATTCGATGCAGCTCCGCGCGCCCCATGTGCGCGCGAGCCCGGCGCCGCAGGCGGGCGCGGTTGGTGGGTGGGTGGCCCGTGGTGGTGGCCGTAGACCGTGGTATCCATGCGATGCGTGGCGCCGCGACTCGAGTTACCGATCAACGGCGCGGGGGCAACTGATCTGGGTGAGGGAGAGAGGCAACCGCGGGAGCGCGTGTTGCCGAGGAGCAAGCGGCCAGGCACAGGCAGGCAGGCAGGCAGGCACGCCGCGCCCTGCCCGCGGCAACGTGCGCTGCCTCCGGATCTCCGTCCCCATTAACGCGCGAGGCGGAATCCTATGCGCGAACGAATAATCCCCGGTACTGGCGCGGATACGGACGGACTCCACCGCTTCCGAGTACGTAGGACACGGCGTCGTGCTCGGCTGGGTGCGCACAGCTTCTTCGATCTTGGGTGCTCGACATCGACGCTTGCTGGTTCGGATGCGACCTCCGACGAGATCATTGCGTCGCACGCACCCGGTCCACTTGATCGGCCGGCCACCACCACCATGTCCGGGAAAAGTGAGGTTACCAGTACGAAGCTGCAGACTAATGAACGCGATTAGCGGTAGTGCCGCGTGATCGATGTGACGTTTTGTATGTGTTTTTGGCGCTGTGTTTACCGAACTATTGTTGTTGAGCCGTGTGCTAGTACTACCGGAAGCGTGCCCAATGCAGAACGGTTGCATGTCGGTGCTGCTGTCTCTGTCCTCGGAGAAGAACAGTAGAGTGTGCCGATGCACGGCATAACCAAGCATAGTTTCTTGTGCCGGGAGTCAACGAGTACATGTTCAACGAGCATTCATCATGGACGGACGCTTATGTTATGGCTCCCATGCATCCATCAACAGAACGGTAAACATTTCAGGAACTGTCGCTGCACATTGTTTTTTCGATCCGAGACGATGCTACAGGCTGCGGCACATTGTGTTTTCCGAGCTGGAACCTTATTACTGGCTTCGCCATTCGTGGTTGCTCTCCTGTGAATGAACAGCGTTTCACGGCCAGGTATATACAAAAAAACGTTACTGCAGAGTGCAGGTCGGAGGACGAAGGTTGAATACCACGGAAAAACGGCAGCGTGCGTGACGCCGCAGGCCGGGCGCATGTGAGCCAGGACTGATGAGCGGAGCGAGAACTGGAAAAGGGCCAGCACGAAAGTTGATGCCCGGCACAGAGCATCCAGCTTGCTTAGGTTGGTTTCAGTCAGGTCTTTGAAGGAAAACGGCAAGATGAGAAGGACGCTTGCATCATGAACTTGTAGTACTGGCTTACAAGGTAGTCCAGGAGCATGTGTTTACCCCGGATTCAGCTCAGACTCAACTGAACCATGAGTTAGATTCATGACTCAAACGCCAGAGAGAGAGAGAGAGAATCTGATAACCAGATCAAAGCACAAGTCACAGTATATCTCCTGAAAAAAGTAACTTATCATACCAGTGGTGGGCAGACAATATTCTTAGTATTTTCCTTTGGATCGGAGACGGAACACCTGTATTTTTCTCTGCGGGACACTTGCCTTTGTCTCTTGGCTAGTGTGGCCCACGACCATGTCGTGTACATTTGTACATTGCTCGCTAGTCGCTAGTAGAACTGGAAAGTTTCCCTGATTTTTAATAACAAAGAAAAAATGACACATTAATCGGTTGTGCTGAGTAATGCAAATATATATGAGTGATGCAAATATGCACCTTTTAGAAAGATGATGATGGGTAGATTTATTATTTGTTTTCTCGTCCTCTTTTTTTTTTTTTTTTGTTAGGCCAGCTATGGCAGCAATCGGGGTAAAATTGGAAATGCTTTTAGTACAGTTCGGTTGGCTTACAGGTAATCTCCAATCAGTTAGTTGAAATTATAGTTAAGTCTCACATCACCGCATCCTGAAACGCAGCAAAACTTTAAATGTTTCGATGTTCCTGCACTACGGATCGGTGCAGTATCCGAGTACAACTTCTCACTGTCAACTCCATGGAAATTCTGTCCTGGCCACACAATGGGCTCGCTGCAAGGTCTACAAGCTACCCAACTGTTGAGAGAATCCTCCTCCTGCATACGGAGAGTGACGACCATGCATGCTCACTAGCGACCGACACATTTTTTGCCGTGGAAAATAATAATACTCGACTGTTTTTTTGTGGGGCTCTACGCCAGTACTTGATTGAAATAGTAATCAGAAAGTTCCCTGTTGCTTGTTTGATGAAGAAATACCGGTCAAGAATCCAGATACAGTCTTAGTCACGAGGGGCCAACCACTAAATGCTTCACAGCCAAAATTGAGTTATCCGAAAACAGCTATCCGATGGTCAATTTTGTTTGAGTCAGAAAGGGGATCTGTATTGTTCCAAGTTTCCAACTATTATATTTAGTATCTCACTTAAGGGGCACCGGAAAACATGGGTTTGAAAAGGGCATGGATGCAATTTGAACATGTTAGGGAAGGAGAGAAAATATATAGTAGAAGTTAGAATATGAAATTGCAACGAGTGAGAAAATATAAAACCCATGCATTATAGATACAAATAGCTTTTAAAAAAGCCGCATAAGATATATACATGGTAGACAATATCCGTGATGTTACAAAGATGTCATTTTTTTGGAAAGACAAAAGTCTAAACACAATGATGACAAAATTTACAAAGTTAGTTCAATTGTATCACGTATGTCCAGATAACGACATTTGTATTTATCACCGTACCATCACAGTAGATGAAAAATGTTACGCAGTTCTATCACGACAAAAAAAAATGCTTATTCTATATTAATACAGTTATGTGCACAAAAATACATGAATGGTTGCAAGAAATTGATGACATATATCTCATGCAACTATATAAACGATGTTACAAAGATAGTTGTATTTTTTCCCTGTCACTTAAACCCCGCAAATTTTAGAGTGAATCAAGTTATTCGCAAACCGGATAACTATGATGCGGCGAACTCTAGACATAGACTTGTTGACGTGACTCAAGAAAATAAAATAGCCATTTTATCGTATTTTCCTTTATTGGTTTTTCTTCACCAAAATTTCCACGGGTGTCGTGTTGCAACATTGAGAAAAGGGTTTCCAGAGCGGCAGCTCCTGCCAACCCCTCCCCCTCTCTGTACTCCCCCTACGCTGGCTGCTGCCGCTGCAGGCAGCAACCTAAAGCAGCAAGCCTTTTTACCTCTCTTCCTACCACCCCACACCCACACACCATTTCCTCTCATCGCCTCCGCTTCTTGCTTGCGTATATCTCTCATCAGTCATCACCTCGCTTCTTCCTCGATTGCAACCTTCAGGCTCCAGAGCCGCCGCCATGTCGGGGCTCTACAGCCAAGGGTTCTCCCCGGCGAGAAACCTCTCTCCTCAGATTAGAAGCAATCCAGAGGTTGATAGGTAGAGCAGGCGCATGGATTTCTTCTTTTGTTTCTTGGTCAATTCTTGATACGAAGATTGTTTCTTTGTCCCCTTTTCTTGTTTGGACTGATTGAGGATATTGGGATTGCTGTGACAATTATCACCGGTGTCTTTGGTTTATTGCAGTCAGTACTTGGCCCAGCTGCTCGCCGAGCACCAGAAACTGGTTCCTTTCATGCAGGTGCTGCCCATATGCAACAAGCTGCTGAGCCAAGGTGAGACCTTCCAGTTCCCTCCTCATTGGTTTCTGCAGCTTGATAAGAGTTCTTCTCGGTTTCGACTGAGCAATTCATCTTAAATGAATTGAGGACTAGTGGTCCCCAATGATTGGAAGAGTGTGCAGTTTACATGGCATTGATTGCTTCTCTCTTTTTATATATAGATGATATCTGTCTGGTTCATACGTTTTCCGTATCACCGTGCTTTATATTTGTACTGTGATGCCTAATCTATGGACTAGATTAGATGATCGGCTTCTGGGATATAATCGTTCATGTGTGTTCTTGAATCGATCCATCTGTGATAATCAATGATGGTGATGGTGCAGAACAACTTTCTTGGTTGAGATATTGTGATGTACTACTATTTGGTATGCGTTCAAGGAACTGATGTATCATGAATTCGTGTGCTGTTTTTTCTGGTCATTCTCTTGGTGAGAATCACATTGGTTGGCTTAGAGATGATCCTAATAGTAGTGCTGAAGTGATGATAAAACGTATAGTGTGTACAATTCCTAATTTTGGCTGCTGGAGATCAACATGTATTTATCTCAACCATCCTAAAATTTCACAGCATATTACCAGCAATGGAGTGACAGTAGATTAGTGAGCCCACAAATGATGAACTGTGCCCAGTAACAATTTTAATGCTTTTTCTAACCTATTTAGGAAGATCTCTTGTAAATTTGTTACAGAGCCCGCAAATGCCTAGCTGTGTGTCTCAAATTGGCACCTCAATGCTACTGTGAATTGAAATATAACTATTTACGTGCGATACATATGATCATATAATGACTTATTGGAGGATTTCCTATGTCATGCCATTGTATTTTGTATGATATACACTGTATCCTTCAATGGCATCATCAGGAATTTATCTAAGTGGCGATTTTTGCCATCCGTCACCTACATCACACTTTAATGCTGTTCTATTTTCTCGAAAGTGCAAGATAATTGCACATGAGTATATTAAGAAGACTTAAATTCTGTTCATTTTTTTACTGTCCTGGAGAAAGAATGTCCCCTCTGACTATCTGTCTATTTAAGGCATAATGAAGGAATGATTTATATCATTTGCATTATGATATCCACTTTTCTCCTATTGTTGCATGTCCTGTACATGATCATTTCTTGAACTGACTCATGAAAAAAGATGACAGAGTCTAGAATTAGGATTTTAATCAATAATTTATATTCTTTTATATAGAAATTGATTTTGCCACCGTTGTTGTACTCAGAGATCATGCGGGTATCAAGCCTCGTCCACAACCATGGATTTGGCGATTTCGACAGGCATCGATTTAGAAGTCCTAGTCCAATGTCCTTACCAAACCCAAGATCTAGCATACCCAACAACGGCTTCAGTCCTTGGAATGGACTACAAGAGGTAGTCACTCGACAAAAATACTTATTTGAAGTCAAGTCGGTCAGAATGCTTATAAATAATTTGCATTTTCCTTTTTGAACTCTGCCTTAGCGATTAGGTTTTCCTCAAGGAACAAGTATGGACTGGCAAGGAGCACCACCAAGTCCTAGCTCTCATGTTATTAAGAAGATTCTACGCTTGGAAGTCCCAGTTGATTCCTATCCAAATGTATGCTTCCTCTAGTTTGCAGCTTCTCTTGATTCACACAGAATAATGCCTAAGCTTTTTGTTTATAATACTCTCTTCTGTCCCAGTTCAATTTTGTAGGCCGCATTTTAGGACCTAGAGGGAACTCTCTAAAGCGGGTAGAGGCATCAACTGGCTGTCGTGTTTTCATCAGGGGAAAGGGTTCCATAAAAGATCCAGGGAAGGTAATAAAAGTTTACCCTGCTCGGTGTACATCCATTTAAATTGATTTCAATCGTCTATTGATTTTCTGGCTTATTATTGTAATGATGTACATATATTGTTTTGGTCAGACGACACACCTTCCATGTTAATAATTTATTTGCTTCTTTAGCCTATGAATGGTGGGTTAAACTGGGGTCATTTGCGCATTATGTGAATTCCATTGCAAGTTGTGTTCTAGCGCTAATGAAACAACCCACCACCATGCTTCTTATTGTGTGACCTGTTCATGACCCAAACAATCTGTCCCAAGCATTGTGGAAAATATGTTAAGAGACCAACTCCCACTCCTTGGTTTCTTGGACTAGCATATTGTTGCAGTTAAAGCTTCTCTGACATGTCCATATATTTGATATTTCCTGAATATATTCTTATTTCATTACCAACGTTTGACACAGTAATCATATGTGTTACTTTTGTAATGTGCGCAATATGGCTTACCTTTCTATCTCGCTTTCTTAAATTGGTGTTCCTTAATCTCTTATCTGGTCCTGCTTAATGATTCTTTAAGGAGGACAAACTGAGAGGAAAACCGGGCTATGAGCACCTGTGTGAACCACTGCATATCTTGATCGAGGCTGAATTCCCTGCCAGTATCATCGATGCAAGGTTGAGGCATGCACAGGAGATCATAGAAGAACTGCTCAAACCAGTGGTGAGTGATTTTTGTTGTACCCCGAACCTGGAGATATCTTGCCTGAAGAAAGTCGATCCACAGTTGGATAAGGAAATATGATAGATATCCATAGAATGCCAAGTACCATGTTATGATCCAACGACATGAGGAGTTTCTTTTGATTAATGAATAGTAATGTGACAATCCTATAGCCATTCATGCCCAAGGAAGAAGTTCCTCCCTGATGCTAGCATTCCCTCCATGCATAGTTGTTTTCTCTAATATCAGTTCTCAATTACAATTCAGATCTCTCAACTTTTCAAAGTAGCCGCCATTTGTCACATCTTCTATTCTAAAAGTAAACTTTGTATGTGGGTTATGCATATATGAAACAGATTCGGTTCTCGCTACAAATGAGACCTGCATATTCCTGCTTAGGAAGTTATATTGGTTTCTGTTGCAGGATGAGTCGCAGGATTTTTACAAAAAGCAACAGCTCAGGGAGCTTGCAATGCTTAATTCCTCGCTGAGAGAGGACAGCCCTCATCCCGGGAGCGTCTCTCCGTTCAGTAACGGTGGTATGAAACGTGCAAAAACAGGCCAGTAGCAGAACAACTATGCCGTCGTATCTGGCAACATCCAAGTTTGTCATGGCATCATGGGAATGCCATGCCATGGGGACAACCATGGGCGTATGTGAAGGAAGCAGTGTGCCTTCACTGGCCGAGTCTGGTACGGGTTACATTTTCTCCCTTCGGGCAGGGGGAAAATGCTGGGACGATGAGAGTTATAGCGGATCATCAGGTGGATCTAGCCTAGTTGTTGTATTGCGTAGAACATTCGTTTTATTTGTCATTGACTGTTAACCCTAGAGTATGCGGTGGTACGGTGGTGATCTGCATGGTAAACTTGTGAAGCCTCAGTTTGTGAGCTTTAGGAGTTTCATTGACCTTGTATTATATCCCTTTTTTGTTCACATTATGTAGTTGGGAAAAAAAAAAGGGTCTTCCTGCCGTAGTATATGATCACTGGTTGTACGCACGGACTTAACCATGCTTGATCTAGTCCGGTTTCTTTCCTTGCCTGTATGTTTTCAGGATAATTTCCTTGCTCCATCACTGAATGATTCGATGTATCAGAACCGTTCGTCATGGTTATAGCCGAAGCATTCAGGCAATGCATGGCTGCCTTTCAGTTGTGTAACACGATGACATGCTTGTGAAATGTTGTCCGGCCCCCGGGGCACAGCGCCGCACAGGACGTCGGCATCGCCCAGGTGTGATAACGATGGCTGGCATGCGCCCATCTTGCCTGTTGCGCGCGCAGAGCATGGCCTGAAGACTTATGGCAACAGTGTCTCGATTATTTGTCGCGATTGGTAGTCCACTACTCAGATTGTTGCTTGTTCAGCTTGCCAGAGGCATTCTCTCAGAAATCTTGTTCGCCACATGATTAAACATCACTGACATGGGATGGATTTCAGCAGAAGAAAGAAGCACAATTGAGAATACAAAGACAAGTGCAGTCCATCAAACAAAGAGGGCAAGTCATGGGAGATTTTGCCACTGTTCAGTTATCTAAGTGATCAGCAGCAAAAGAGCTGCATGATACATGTACCATCACCTTAAAGCGTCCAACTGCTGAAGTAACATAGCTTAACACAGTTCCGCATCTTTTCAATAAATAAAAATTTTGCACGAGAATTGCCATTTATGTACGTGAGATAAAACCTTGTGCAAATCAAAGAACTCAGCACTGAATACCAGAAGCACTTGTCAGCCACAAAAAAAAAGCCCATAAGTTCCCCTGTGGCCAACATTAACAGTGGAATAACAAATGCTCTGCATATCCCAGTCAAAAAGAAGCATTTATATCCATGCAACAAAGGCCACTAGTACAATTCTCTAAATAAAAGAACACCTTAATATTTTCAAATTAAAAAGAACTTGCTAAGTGTTAATGCTGGCTGACCATACCTTGTCCTTGTAATTCAAATCGTCAGTGAAGGTACAGTTCTGGAAGTAACCACTTAGAGCTCCCGGTAACATGTATAAAAAAAAAATGGTTCAGACATATTATCCAGCCAAATAACAGAACAGATACCAATAAAGCAGCAACTCGCCCTAATAAGAAATGGAAAGAAACGAGTAGATAAAATCATGATCAAAATATTAATTCTACTACATAACAGGAATAGTGGTGTCATGGTCACCTGGAGAAGCAGACATACGACAAAGCATTTAAATGTAACGGTGTAACCGAAAATAGACCGCAAACTTAGACAAACAGACACCAGACAACAATTTCGAAACATATCCTAATATAAGCTCATGAATACATAAATTCTTGTATCCCAATAACCACCTATGTACTTATGCATTAACAATATGTAGAAAGTGGAAAGATCACCATGAGACATGTCAAACCGATCTAGATGCAACCCCTATTTGGCATAGCTTCTTCCAGGCTATGCGCCTCCAATTCGCAAGAAGCAAGAGAAAGTACGCCAAAAGACTTCGATTCTCAAACCACAAAAAGCGAAAAAGCGACACAAAATGACAGAACGAACTAAACAAACAAAAGCTACTCGCTTCTGGAGCTTTTCGCCTCGAGCTTTCCTTTCCCACGACCTCCGCCTTTGACGCAGCAGTCTTCCTCGAGCTCGCCAGCTACCTCTTCTTCACCTCGAGCTCCCTCACCTCCTCTTCCTCCTCCATCGAGTTCCTCGAGCTCTCTTTCCTCGCGACGGATCCAGCGGAGACATCCTTTGGAGCGCCAAGAGGACAGCGGGGGAGGAGGAACTCCTGCTGCGTGCGGAGGATGACGACCCCGGAACAGACGAGGAAAAGCCCATGTCGCGTCCATGGCCACTCCCGAGGTGGACGCTGTCACCGCGCCCAAAAGCAAGGTACCCCAAACACCGCATCTTCGCTTCTCCAAAACTCATTTTTCCAAAAAAGCAAGCATGAGCTTTCTCAAAACGTCGCTTCTCTAAGAATCGAAAGAGCAAAATCTACCCCAAACAGGACCTATATACAATGATTTAGACCACTAGTGCAATTCTCTAAATAAAAGCATCTTAACAGTTTCAGATTGAAAAGCACTTGCTAAGCGTTAATGCTGGCTGACCATACCTTGTTCTTGTAATTCAAATCGCCAGTAAAGATAACAGTTTCCTGGAAGGAACATCTTAGAGCTCACAGTAGAATGCACAGCAAAAAAGGGCTCAGACAGATTATCCAGTCAAACATCAAAACCGATACCATTAAAGCAGCAACACACTCTAATGGGAAATGGAAAGAAACGAGTAAATAAAATCACAACCAAGATATTAATTCTACTAACAAGAATCGTGCTGTCATGGTCACCTGGAGAAGCACACATACGACAAAGCATTTAAATGTAATGGTATAACTCAAAAAAAAGCCCGCGAACTTGGACAAGCACACATCAGACAACAATTTCCAGTAACCAGCTCCGTACTGTACTTATGTACTAACGCCATGCAGAAAATGAAAAGATCACCACGATATGTCTAACTGATCTATACCATATATGATTATTCAACAAGATAATCAAGCATGTCATATCACATCACATAGATCAGCAACAGATGACTAAAATGTACCAGCATACCATATATACATTAGAGCATCCCCAATTATGTCACCTGCCACATGCAGTCAGAAGTTGTCATAGAGCAGTTCGCTAACTAAAATTACACAAGACCAAGTTCTAATGATGCTATAATGATAGACAATAAAGCATCTAACGGTTGCAATTGCGGATAAGCCCTCATGCTCCACCAACCTCATCCACGCAGACGAAAGCGGCATGGATAGCTCGCTCGTGAGGGCCACTGCCACAGCCCGAGCGCTTCTTGCGTTTACCTGCGATCGTCTCCCGCAATGGCATCTGCTGATGCACAGGCATCTCAACCAGCGATGTGGCACCCACCTCCTCCTGGTCCTCACAGCTCCCAACCTCTTTCATCACCAGCAGAGGGACGGTAGGGTTCCCAGGTACTGGCAGCAAGGTGATCAGCAGCCCAGGTAGCGAGACAATCTGCTGATGCACAGGCACCTCAACCAGCGATGTGGCGCCCACCTCCTCCTGATCCTCACAGCTCCCAACCTCTTTCATCACCTGCTGAGGGACGGTAGGGTTCACAGGTACTGGCGGCAAGGTGTGCGGCAAGGTTTGCGGCAGCCAAGATGCATGAGTCAGCGAGACAATCTGCTGACGCCCAGGCACCTCAACCAGCGATGTGGCGCCCAGCTCCTCCTGGTCCTCACAGCTCCCAACCTCGTCCATCACCTGCTGAGGGACAGTCGGGTTCACAGGTACTGGCGGCAAGGTGATCAGCGTCCCTGGTGCAGGGGTCAGCGAGACTATCTGCTGATGCACAGGCACCTCAACCAGCGTTGTGGCGCCCACCTCCCCCTGGTCCTCACAGCTCCCAACATCTTTCTCCAGCTGCAGAGGGACGGTAGGGTTCACAGGTACTGGCGGCAAGGTGATCACCGTCCCTGGTGCAGGACTCAGCGAGACGATCGGCTCGGCTGGTTCCAGCGGCGGCAAGTAGCGGGCAGTGGGGAAGTTGGTGGTGGCGCCGGCACCATGGAGGCGGATGCTGGCCGAGTCATAGGCCACAGCGGCCTCTTCGGCGGTGTTGAATGTGCCTAGCCACAGGCGGCGGCGGTGGTGCGGGTCGCGGATCTCCGCCGCCCAGCGCCCCCACGGCCTCTGCCGCACGCCGCGGAAGTGCACGTCCGGCCTAGGCCCGAGCGCCTCCATCACGCGGCGCTTCACGCCGGAGCGTCTGCCGCCGCCGCCGCCCCTCGCCCTCCGCAGCTGCCGCGGCGGAGGCTGCGGCTCCTCGTCCTCGTCGGAGGACGAGTCGGTGGCGTCTTCATCGTGCACGAGGATCCGCACCACCCGTGCCCTCCGCCGCTCCAACGCCGTTGCCGTCGCCGCCGCCTCCACCGCCACAGCGGCCAGCGTATCCAGGCTAGGGTTCGGACCCATGCCTTCGAATCCACTCAAACCATACGGATATGCGGTACGGTTGGCTAACGCTTATCCTACGCACCCCGCCATGGGAGCGGGGGGTTGGAGGTCCGGGTAGAGTTTTAGGGTTAGGGTTTCACGAGGGAGGTGGTGCGACGGCGAGAGGAGCTTGTCGGGCGGCGGCAACTGTACTTTACACCAAACCGTGAACGAGCGTACCCGGTATCGTGCTCTTTCGATGTCGTTATCCAGGAGCCGACCGTCCGTTCCGGTTCCCAGCATGTCTTTTGCAGCCAGCGGAGAAACTTGGACCATGGGCATCGGCTGCCGGCTGGTACCCGCTGTGAAGCGTGTGCCTCCTCGTGTTTCTTGGCATCTCAGTCAGTATGTGTAAATTTAGTGGTGTTTGGACACTCGCTCTTGCGTCAATCCCGTGATGTAAATCTACCGGTGATCTTGGCATTTCAAAGATTTACATCACACCAATAAAAAGCTTTTATTGGTATACTGCCCATGCACCAATCTTCTGCTCCTGTAATAATAGTACCAGTGATGTTTGGACACTCCCCGTCATCTCGGGCAGCAAAGATGATCGCATCCGTCTCTATTGCCAGAGATTAGTTCTGAGGCTATTAAGAGAGAGCGGAATCATGTTGCACACGAGCTCACACAATTAGTGAAACATACGTCCTATACAATAGTGTGGCGGACACAATTTCCCTATTGTGTAGAGCATTTGATTACTCAAAAATGTATAATTCTAATATCGAGTGACCATCACGGGGCAGCAAAGCTGATCGTCTCTCTGAGCCGTCCATCGCCACCTTGGTTCGCACTTGGATATAATCTCTGCTGTGATCGCTTGGTGGTTCTCGCTGACTCCTGCCTCTCACTGCTCTACTAACGCATACTCCTAAAACACATCAGCAAGGAATTCCATGAACAACCCTCCTTATCATCGAAGGTCTCTTGTGCGTCATGGTACTCGGTTCCT
Organism: Zoysia japonica; assembly: GCA_001602275.1. Lineage (NCBI taxonomy): Eukaryota > Viridiplantae > Streptophyta > Magnoliopsida > Poales > Poaceae > Zoysia > Zoysia japonica. Next base: position 3,894,930 of record BCLF01000013.1, read on the forward strand.
AGATAACATGAGCATCGTAGTGCCAAACAGCCTCAAATTTCAAGGGGATCGATGAAAGCAAAACTGGGTAGAATTACTTCCTATCATCAGTTCATCATCATTAGTTTAGAACGATCTCATTCAATCTCTCACAGCACTCTTCAGTTCAGCATCATCTGAATGACTACGTACCAACCACAAACCACATGATCTAATTTATAGTGAACCAAATAGCCACCAAAAACTGATTGGTACAGCATGTTAATATAATTAACTCAACAACACTTATGTGGTCAGCTCGTACAATCTGAACAAATTAGGTTCACAAAGAGGGGGAAAAAGAGGAAGAAAGGAAACCCGCTCCTGGTGTTCGAAAAACTAAGTCCAACCTCTGGTCGAATTCGAACAACAAATCTAACTAATGAATGCTACAACAGGTCAACACTTAGCAGAACTTCCAGTGATTGTTGCAGTTTACACATGTCACGAATGTTGTCATCGGTTCATCGGCACTCCGAGTCTGAAGCTGATAGTAAGTAGTCTTCCGCTGGCCACATCTACCACACTTGAATTGATCGGTGGTTGCCTTTGGTGCTCCACCACGCTCACAATCAAACAAAGCCTTCTCCTTTATCTGCTTATTCTCAAGCTTCCTTGCATCACTGGCCATCTCTTCAGGAGATACGTCCGGAAGCCTCTCAGGCTTCACTTCACCAATGAGAACCCTTCTCCGGAAATCAGTGTTGTTATCTGCCCTCAGGTTGAACATTATTGACCTGTATTTTGCCTTGTGAGCACCAGTGGAACGTCCAAGTCTCTCAAATAATGCAGACTCTACCGTCACAGCAACTCTGAATGGATCACATGCATCTACATCATCTAAGATATTTCTCACTTCCTCCCTGTCGTCATTGCTCGTCTCCCCAGAAACCTTTGAGAAGGCTTCAGCAAGTAGTTCCCGGATTTTATCACGAGTAGCATCATTGCACTTCACAAGGGATGTCAACTTAGGGGGTCCACTGGGGATAGAAGATGACTTCTTCACATCAGGAGTCCTACTAGAAATCCTCTCAACCTTCACAGGTTGAGCTTTGGACTCATTATTAGTGTCCTCTGTCAATGCAGGCTTTGGACTCCGAACATCCACGTCTCTTTTCTCAACCTTCACACTTGGACCATTACTGGAATTCTTCTCAACCTTGACAGAAGCAGGTTTTGGACTCCTAACATCAGTGCCTCTTTTCTCAATATTCACACTATCTGATGCAGAATTCTTTTCAACCTTCATCAGCTGAGCCTTCTCAGCCCTTGCCGAAGAGTTATTAGATCTATCACCCTCTGAGGTGCCATTCTTCTTTCCTGTCTCTTCAAGAACAACCTTTTTCCAGTGCCCAAAAAGGTCTGTAGCCACCGATTGTATGCCTGAATGAGGGTGCTTAGTAAGGCACCGAAGACGTTTGCCAACCTGACAAACACAGAAAATAATTTGTGACCTGAAGATAAAGAGGTACAGAGATAAACGAAAACCAGTTAACACTCTTGAAGTACAGAAACAAAGTTAAAGAGAAAAAAGACAATAGTACATCTAATTTTGATTAAACATTCAATTACCAAGTCAATGAGTCATTCAACTGTCCACAATCATGCGTACCCTAGAAACCCTCTAAAAGTACATATATTCACCCTCTAACAAATACATAAATTCTAGCCAGAAACGGGGTAAATGTCATAGATTCATACACGAACAATAGCAATGGAGACAAGCAAGATCTAGTAGTTCCAATCCAGATTCATGAGAAAAAAAATATATTTCCCAACACCCTGTACATTTAATTAACCAAACGGTCAAAAAGCCTGCTGGAAATCTAAATTCGTTGCAAGATAGGCTTACGTCGTCCAAAAACTAGAATGCCGCCGCTACACGTATCCGCAGGCCACAGCATGACGAGAGGAGACGGATGGCTATCGACTCGGCCTAAAAACTCGGATCAGCGCCGCCGCTAACCTGCGTGGAGACGAGGACCTCGGTGTTGACGCGAATGGCGCGCAGCCGCCGCAGCGCGTCGAGGCACCGGTCGGCCTCCGGCGAGTCCTCCTCCCCGGCAACCAGGTCGGCCGCCTTCTTGGCGGCCTCGAACGTCTCCAGGAGCTCCCTCTCCATGGCGCAAGAGGCGAGGCGATATCAAAACCCTAGCTCCACGCCGCCGGCAATCTCTCTCGACCTTTGTGTGGCGAGGAGCCGGGGAGGTGAGCGGAGAAAAGAAACCAGATTTGGGGGAAGGAGACAACAACCTCTTATACGGCGCCAAGCAGCTACCGGCCGTTGAATCGGAGGGGGATTCTTCTGGATCGAGGAAGGATGGACGGCTCGTGGAACGCCACGTGGCAGGATCTTGTACCTTGGATATGGATATGAGTCGGAGTACGTCTGATGACCGGATGTTCAGTCTACGGAAGTGACAGGGAGCCGTAAAACAGAACAGAGCAGGAGAATCTCGGAATGTTTGGTCTTCAGGGGGAAATAATTGCCCCAAACATCCAATCCCAGATAGGAGTTGCAATACATTCATTCACTATCGAGTCACCAAAATGGCAGCTAAAGGAGATGCTTCTTTGCTTCGCTGTCCAGTACTACCTCGTCTCAAAATATAAACATTTTTAACTTTTAATTTTTTTTAGCTTTGACTATTAATAATAAAAACATTAATAATATTTTATTATATAAGTATAGGTTATGTTACTTAGATTCTTCATTAAATAGATTTTTTATAATATGTAACTATTTATATTAAAAATTATTTAAATTTTTAAATATTATTAGTCAAAATTAATAGAGTTTGACCGAGAAATACTTATATTTTGAAACGGATAAAGTAACCAAATTGGCAGTTTTTTCTTTCAGGATTTTTGCAAAGAGAGTGACATGGCATGCTAACGCGAAAATAGGACAGGGGCTTGGGATGCTTGTCAACTGATGATGTCACATTCGTAGTCATATAGGACGAAGCTTCCCTGCTCCACAACCGAGATCCCGCGGGTGCTCCATGAGACGTCACAATTTCATTTGTTTCAGCTTTTTAGAGGTGGCTCCACACCCAGTTTTACACCTATTTACGTTTAACGCCGCTGTGACTTTCTAAGTTTTAAATTTTTTGACCGTTCATGTTGCACGCTTTTTTGTTGGACTTAGATCCTCTTCAGCTTCTAGTATACTAGTGGAAATAAAATCACATATTTTTATATTAGATTTCCCTCGCTGCACTTTAAAATTTAAAATTTCACAATGTATTCTTTCTCAATTTTTATTAGATTTTATCTCACTCAACACACAATCTCTAGTCTAAAATCTTATATTTATTTACATGTTTGAGCTTTTTAATCACAACTTTTTACAATCTAACTTTTATATGAATTTTCACAATCCAATGAATTTCTATAATCTCTTCTCTACACATTGAAAAGCACAGTTTTTCTTTTTTAAGTACACACGATAAAATGTCCTCAACAGAGATGGTAGACTACGTGCACATAAAAATACACCAAAAGTTATTTTTTTTACAAATCTGATAGATAAAATCTTTTCGTAAACATCTCTTACAAAACTAACAGATCAGCTCTTTCGAATCTCACAGATTTTAGGTCCACACGAACTATTGTTAGTTAACAAAATACAACAACCTTAAACAAATATAAGAGATCAATGAAAAAATGTTGAAAAAATCCCAGTGCCGTGCGAGCAGGTAGGCCACAGAATGCGGATTATAAATATTTAAACTACAAATAGTTGTGAAACACAACAATCATGGGCGCCGAAGATTACCAATTTTGTTTCGCCTGGCTGGAACCAATTTGCAAAATGAACGCAAAATGCAATTGCGAGCTCTAACAGATCAGAGAATTCTTGAGATCTCACCTGCCAAGCAATAACAGTAGAAAAATATCATTACATTACTGAATACATCTAGCAAATCGCTTCCCGTAGCTGTCATTTATCTGCTAATTTATAGGAAGAATAAGAATATATTATTTTTTAAGTTAATATTTTTTCTTTGACGGTAACGTTAGCACGGGTATCGAAACTATATTAAAATATGTGTGTTGATCGGATCATGATGCATATTAATACATGTCCAGAATAAAAATATACTCATAATTAAATTTTTATTATAATTATTGAAGTAACAAGATAATGAGTGTAAAGAAAATATAGCTATATTTTTTAAAAAATTTCTAAAGTGCATCAAGTTATATATATATAATGCATGTAAACTTTAACCTTTTATCATGGTGATGAATAATTAAAAGCTTATAATTTTAATTTTAATATATTATTTTTTAATTTAATTTTTTTTTCAACCGTAGCGTTAGCACGGCATCGATGCTAGTTCTTAGTGGAAACAAACATGACCTTAGTAGTGTTGCAGCTGTTGGCTTCTGTTGCGGATCTCTAGGCCTCTGCAGTTCTTCATCACTGCAATATTTATTGTGCGTTTCGTCTACCTATATATGTAGGGATGTAAGTTTATATTTTTTTATCACTAGGTCAGTCTCCAACTTTTTAAAATGAACTAACTCTTTTCCATCTTGTAGTGTTTGTGAAATAAAATTAATTTTAAAATAAACTTAAAATTTGATCCACAAATACTCAGTAGCTACTCATTTGCATCCCTATGTACATGAACTTAGTAGACTCATGCCACATGTAAAGCTCCGTTTAAAATGTAGAAATTTTACAAAAAATAAATTAATTTCACAGAAAAAACACATAAATAGAAAATTTTTCAGTGTTCGAAATAGGGCCTAACTCACTGTGACGCCGTTTAAGTAAGAGACTGACGCCATGCTGTGCGGGTCCCATCAGTGAACAGGGTCCTATCAGTGAACAAATGCCAATAAAAAGACGCCGCTTATCCGGAGCACCAACGGGAGCACCCGCCTGAGCAGGGAAGCCGCGTCCGTAGTCATAGGGCTCGACGACGACGCGAAAGACCTGGCAGCCCGGAGTAGCATTCGTGATTGTATTTGCCTATAGCACAGCCATTAATCGACATTTCAGTGTTGCCCAATATATGCATGAAGGGAAAATTGGCCGAACACAAGCACTGAGCAACTATGGTAAAGCAGCTGTAACTCTGTAAGCTATATACGCCTTGCATAGTTGCATTTGAACTTTCTTCTGTATGTATCATCAATACAAGAGCTATTCTACATGGAATAAGATCCCTCTTGCATCATCCATAACCTAGGCTACATCTTAACAGCACCGGAGGAAAAAAAAATCTCAAAGGATGGCATCATGCCTCCCCGTTGTCTGCCTTCTTTGAGGCGAAGAGATGGCGGACGACCGCGGGCTTGCTTGTTGCACGCGAAACGAGCGAGGAGCCGGAGGAACTCCTACTGCTCAACGAAGATTTTGTTTCTTCTGATACCCTTTTATCTTTCTTTCTTTTTTTACCATTTTATTTCTCCTACTTTGTAATATTTTCATCCCTTTAACTTTCTTTTTTTTAAATACTTTTAAAATCTCCTTTTCTATGTTTCTGCTTCTCCATCGAAATATTTCAGAATAGTTTATTTTTTACTATTAGAACATTTGATTTTACTACTAGAACAATTAACATTTATTACTGGAACAATTTATTTTTACTTCTGGAACAATTAAATCTTACTACTGAAATGATTGATTTATTGAAATTGAATATTCAAAATTTTATACAATTAAATATTTCATTATATTTCTAATTTTATTTTCTATTTGTTTGCATTTTTTTTATCTCTGTATTTATATTTTTCCAGCAAAAAACATCCAAGTGCAGCTGACTGTTGGATTTGGCCCAGCAAAAAAGCAGCCCAGTGCATTGTTGAATTTGACCTGTTGCAAATTTCTGTGCGAGCCGTCGATTCGGCCCGTCCGTAAGAAGGGAATTCGGCCCAGCTAATTTGAAAAAAAAAATCTGGGAAGGAGAAGCACAGCCTGTTATAATTTGGCCCACGAACGGGTAGCTACGGAAAAAGAAGCCCAGGCGCGGCGCTGTGCGTTAGACACTGGAAGTTGACATACGCGTGAGCTTAACAGCACCCCAGGCGGCCGGCGCCCGACCTGAACCTAAAACCCTACCCCGCGCCGCCCCCGCGTCATCCACCTCCGGCCTGTCCTCGGCAAGTCGCTGCAAACGAAGGCTTCCGGCGCCAGGAATGGGTCACAGCGACGGGGAGCACGAGGCGGGCGACATCTCCGCTGACGACTCGCCGTGGAGCGACGGCGTCTGGTCCGAGGACGACGAGGTGCTTTTTCTTAATCGCTTTGCTCGTCATCAGTTGCCTGGTAAATTGGTAATCCACCAGTTTGAGCTGCTCATGACGAGGCTTCTGCGTAAATTGCTTGGCTGCAGGGTTCGCTGTCCTTCGAGGACAGTGGCGATGGCCCCGACGCCGAGTCTGACGCGACGGGGGACGACGAGGCGGTGGAAGAGAGTGACTCCTCCGAGGATGAGGTGAGAAAGTTTCTTGCGTAATGTTTGAGTTACTAAACCCGCTAGCTACTTCGTGGAATATTCTGCATCCCTGTAACATTAGTTGTGCTATTTGAGATTTATGTTATGGGGGATTGCTATTCTGTTTAGGTGGCACCGAGGAACACAGTTGGTGATGTGCCACTTGAGTGGTACAAGGGTGAGGAGCATATCGGATATGACATCGATGGGAGGAAGATCAAGAAGCGAGATAGGGAGGGACGCATCCAGGCTTTTCTCAATAATGCTGATGATGCCAAGAATTGGTAAGGTTCTAGCTTTAATTGCCATGCTGTTTCTTATTTGGCTTTTGAGGTGATGTACGGTCTCTAGTTGAAGCTTTAATTCGTAAGGTTCATGCTTTAATCTAGATACCACATAACTTCTGTTTTGTTCATATCTTTTCCCGATTGCTAATGACCTTCCTGTTAAGTTTGTCTTTCTGGGTATAAGGATGTGCAATTAGTGGAGGTTCATAGTTTTGTGCAAAGCTTGTGCCAGTCCCATGTGAATTTTATTAACATGATGTCCTCTATTATAGTTTCTATTCCCTATATCATCGTCATGCACTAGGATAGCCTGTTGGATATCATCGTAATGTTAATCAATGTTTACTCTACAGCTTGGTTGTAGATTTCGTATGCTATGCTGATTAGATCAGTACCGCATATGGATTTGTAGAAGTCTAGAGTAGAAATACATAAATGCATAACGCTCAAACGGTAGCTGTTCCAGGCTGTTCAATTTGGGTGAATGGGGATGAAGGTCCAAGTGATCCACTTAGGCTAATACTCCCTCCGTCCCAATTTAGTTGTCATCCTAGATCCGGGCACGGGAATTAAGGAGAGGTGAAAAGGTGGGATGTGCTGAAAACGAGGAGGAAAGATATAGATATAGAGATGTATTGTGAATAGAGAAAGGTGTATTGGAAAGCGAGAATGACAATTAAATTGGGAAAACTTGAGGATGCTAGGATGACAAGTTATTTGGGACGGAGGGAGTACCATGTAAGGTATTGGGCATAGGTTTTTTTTTTTAAATTGTGCCTCTGTGTGCTGTGTGTTTGGGCACTTTTTTGACCATTGGTAACCCATCCGTACATTCTTCATTATATTCTGCTTTTGAAAATTATGTCTCCAAGTTGATATCAAGAGGCTTTGCAAGATAGATTTTCCTCATTATATTCCAGTGAGATCCTAAATGGTAAACCCTAGTTAGACGGTGACCCACCATTTAGCCTTTTTTCAGATTAAATGACCATTTAAACTTTAAAACGATTTATTTAAGCTAAAAGCCTAACAGGATTAATTTGTTTAAACGGTCGTTTAGGCCAAATGTTTACCCTCTGTCTATCGTTTAAACCCATTTCAAACCGTTTAGGAAAACACTGTTATGTTCTTCTTCTTTTTTTGCATTTTATTTTATATTTCAAATTCATTTAACATCTCATCATTTGTTTTCAATACTGCGAAATATAGGAGAAAAATCTATGATGAGTATAATGATGAGGAGGTGCAGATTACAAAGGAAGAGGCTAAAATTATTAATAGATTGTTGAAAGGAAAGACTCCACACAGCAATGTTGATCCATATCCAGTATGTATTACAATTGTTTTCTATTATATGTTTATTCAAGGTGATAATCTTTCATAAGGTGACTCCTATCCTTATAATATATGGTTAAAAATGTATTCAGTCTACCCGTCAGCTCCAGCTAATAGGATTTATGAGCTAGTGCAGTTTCAAGAATTCATGGAGTTAGAGGTCTGCCAGGACTGATGATAGTTTCACACATATACTATTATATTGTTTTTTATGGATAATGTCAATGGATGCTATACAGATCTTGGAATTTTTTAAAAATATTTTGATTTGTTTCTCCATATTTTTGGTAATACACGGACTCAGGCCTTCATTTTACTTGTATTCAGGATTATGTTGATTGGTTTGAATATGAGGATAAAGGCCATCCACTTTCTAGTGCCCCTGAGCCAAAGAGGCGATTTGTGCCCTCAAAGTGGGAGCAGAAGAAGGTAATCTTCTATTTCATCTCTACTATCTCTTGTTAGACCATTTCATTATTTATTTTCTTTCTTTCAAGATATGCCTGGTTACATGGATAATGATTGTACTTTTTCTGAGTTTCAGATTTTGTATCTAAATTAAATAAACATAGTTGATCCTATTAAGAAATATTCTGAATTCAATGATCTAGTGAATATGTGTGAGATACTGCTCCTTAATTTAATTTTGAGGCCATTTCTATTGTACCAGTCAGTAAGTTCCTGAGGACAATTTGTACTCCCTCTGTCCTATTTGAACTCTATTTATAGAATTGGTTGGTTGTGTTTCGTTCTTGTCTTTGACCAATAATTTCTATAAATTTGATCAACTTTAATAATATATAAATTATATATCTTGAAAAAAATTTCATGATGAATCTAGAAATATGACGAAGGGAGTAGCACTTACTCACCTGCCAACCTAAATGCATAGTGACATTGAAAATTCCACTTATTCAAAAAGTTCGGGTCTTATTATGACTTATTTACGCATTCACTATTAAAAAAATAAAGTTATACTCTATCCCACAAAGGATGTCGTTTTAGGAGTTGACCATGGGAAATAAGGAGTGATGAAAAAGTACAGATTGCACAGTAAACAAAAAGCAACGGAGGAGAGATAGAGGGTTGCATTGGGAAGCGATCTGTGTGACAAATTTTGAATCCTAAATGGCATCCTTTGTGGGATGGAGGGAGTACAACTTTGTGCTGTTTCGTAGATTTTTTTTTTTTCATTTGGACATTTTAAAATATCATGATATAAATATAGCCATAAAAATATCAGTAATGAGGACTTGTTTTGGGTCTTTTGTAAACTGCTTTGCAATGCTGTTGCATCCTCAGTTTCATGCATCAGTGCTCAGTTAAATCCAAGCTCATGCATTTTGGTGGCAGGTTGTTAAACTTGTAAGAGCCATTCGAAATGGATGGATAAAGTTTGATAAGCCAAAGGAAGAGCCTAAGTATTATCACTTGTGGGGAGATGAAAGTGACACGGCAGACAATAAACGGCAAGGATTAAGCTACATTCCAGCTCCTAAACCAAATTTGCCTGGTAATTTGTCGATGTTCTTTTCTTTCGAGAAGCAATCGTTGGTCATAAAAACTGACCATTCATATACGTATGCTTGAGTTTCTATTGACGTTTCATGGTGCATTCAGGCCATGAAGAGTCATACAATCCTTCTGTTGAATATATTCCCACTCAAGAGGAAATAGATTCATACCAGCTTATGTATGAGGAGGATCGTCCGAAATTTATTCCAAGACGGTATTATCACATTCATTCCCCTTACCTTTTCCATTTGATTTAGGCATTTTTTGATTTCTGAGTTGTGTGTTGTACCAGATTTGAATCTCTTCGAAGTGTACCTGCTTACGAGAAGGCTTTAAGGGAAGGTTTTGATAGGTGTCTGGATCTTTATCTATGTCCTAGAACCCGCAAAAAGCGTGTAAGTCGAAGCTCTATCTTATTTCATGTGGCATTTATTGTCTTGAGAGTTAATGTTTGTTTTGAAATTTTGATAATTCCACAGATAAATATCGATCCTGAGTCACTCAAGCCCAAGTTACCAAGTAAAAAGGATCTGAGGCCATACCCAAAAACTTGTTATCTTGAGTTCAAGGGCCACAGTGGTCCTGTGAAATCCCTTTCAGTTGAAATAACAGGGCAGTGGCTTGCCTCTGGTATGCACTGTTGACCTTTAGTTTCTGTATTTCAAATTACAAACATATGAAGAATTTGGAACTGGTTAGCTCCCAAGATTTATTCAACATATTGCAATCATTAAAAAAACATATTTCATTTTTGAAGATACATAAACGTTGGATCTGAGGTTTGCCTGGCATTACCAGTGCTTTAAAAGTTGATCTTCCATTTGTTTATCTCATGCTTTTGGATCAAGAAGTAGGCATTGCATCTCTTATTGAATTCACATGAGTTGGGAGGCAAAAAATCAAATGATTGTTGTTATTTTGGTTTTGTGTGAGTACTACCATTCTTGTATTTGGGACAAATTTATTTAATATTATATCCTAAAGCAGTGAGTCAGTTCTTTTTTGAACTGCTGCAACATAATAGAATACTTGGTATGACGATGCATGTATGTAGAGTTAATGCCAAGTGTATGTTTTTCCACTTTCAAAATTTGTTTCACAAAATTATGCGATGGTGGCTTAGCTTTACTTTTCTGTGCAGGTTCGTCTGATGGTACAATTCGTATTTGGGAAGTTGAAACTGGTCGCTGTCTTAAAGTTTGGAAAGTTGGTGGTGATGTCCGTCATATTGCTTGGAATCCTTCGCCTGATAGGCCTATTCTTGCTGCTATTGTGTAAGCCTTTTATATTCTTCAATATACTTCTTTCTGTATGCTTTATATATTCGTATGATTTATTTTATTTGATGCAGAGACCATGATCTGCTTCTTCTTAACGCCGAGGTGGGGAGTGAAGAAGCACAGATGAGGGCAAAAGAGCTCCTCCATATTGGTGAATCAGCTTCTCAAGATGATCCTGGTGAGTTGTGAGCCAATAGTGTTTTCACTGTTTTTGTCTTTTCAGATTTCTGATACTATTACTATATGACAGATAAGAAACCAGTTGTGAGATGGGTGAAGCATGAAAAACTTGATGGAATCACATTGATTCATCACAAGGTCTAGTGCCCAAATTTTAATATGGACATATTTTCCTTTGCATTTATAACTCTTCATTTGTTTTCTTACCATTTCTTTACTGCTTAGGCTGTTGCAAATGTGGACTGGCATTTCAAGGGTGATTACTTCACCACAGTTGTGCCAAGTGATATCCTTTTTTCAATCATGATTTTTTGACTTTGTTTTAGCTCCATGTGTTCCATGTATACATATTGAATGTTGTATGCCAATGTGCCCAATCATTTTAATTGCCCATCCAACTGTTCAACTTAATTCCCTTGTACGCGATACAAGAGCTGTATTGTTGCATCAGCTCTCGAAGAAGAACTCACACCATCCTTTCTGTAAACTGCCCGGACTTCCAGTTGCAGCTACATTCCACCCCAGTGAGAAGATGTTCTTTGTTGCTACTAAGAAGTTTGTTCAGGTTTATGATCTCCAAAAGGCACAATTGGTCAAGAAGTTGGTGTCAGGTCTTCGTGAGATTTCCTCTATCTCAATCCATCCTGGTGGTAGGTCAAGAACACAAATCAGCTTTATAGTGACTTTTGTCAATGTATAAATCCCATGTGAAGTTACTTTGGTTTCTTGTTGTAGGTAGCAAGTTTTATCAAGATTAAGAGTAGTATTAAATATTGTGATTACTCTACATTTCTTTTTTTTTAACCAAAGGTCACATTTCTTTTCCGTAGGTGATAATGTTGTTGTTGGAAGCAAAGATGGTAAACTATGCTGGTTTGATACTGATCTGTCTACGCGACCATACAAGACTCTAAAGTACCATTCTTCTCTTATTTCAATTCCTTTTCTTTTAAAAAGGAAATATGAATAGTTTTATTTTAGGATCTTGATGGATGCTTTGCCAAGGTTAAAATAAGTTTTAGATGCGTCATAAAGCTGTAACATGTTTCCAATTTGTGAAATAAGATGTGTTCTGTAGGTTGCTTATGGTTTATATTTGTAGAACACGCGTGATATTTTTTGCTGCCTGTTCTTGATGTGGTTACTTCTTACATGTTTAATTGTCAACTGCAGTTCTTACCTGATCAATGTTTTTTCTTTCTTGAATGTGGCTCTTTTGAAGATATAGAATTGCAGAATTCTGTATGCTACATTTTTATTTTGATTGTATTGCTTTTTATTTTCGTTTTTCAAATATTATCTTCTGCTAAATCCAGGACCCATTCGAAGGATATTACCAGTGTAACTTTTCACCGAAAGTACCCTCTTTTTGCCTCATCCTCTGAGGATTGTACATCCTATGTGTTTCATGGAATGGTCTATTCTGATCTGAACCAGAACCCACTTATTGTACCATTGGAAATTCTTCGTGGTCATTCTAGCTTAGATGGACGAGGTATGCCTCTCATTGGTTCTGACTTTCACTCTTACATGCTTTCCTCTCAGATTTTTGTTCACATGCATAAAAGTTTTCTTATATTAGTCAGAGTAGAGTCATTCAGCGAGTGGTCTTTAAAGGAGCTACCAGTTTACGTGAATTTACTTAGCTTTGGTACTCATTGTTATGCGATTGCAATGTCTGCCAAAATGTAGAAATGCAACTGACTTATGTGGGATCCTCATGTCATTAATGCAAACAGTGGTGTATCTCATGGAGACATTTGCAGGGGCATGTGAGAACTACTCCATTTTGTTTTTGATTTTCTAAAATTGTTGAACACTGTCTCAGATTTTATTTTATTTTTGCATTAAATCAGAAATCAGAAATGTCAAATGTTCTTTTTAACTCAAGAATGAACGCTCAATTCATAATACTCCCTCCGTCCCAAATTACTGTCATCTAGAATCTTCAACTTTTCCAATTTACTTGTCATCCTCACTTCCCAATACTCTATTCCAGATACCTATCTATTTCTATCTCTCTCGTTTTCAATGTGTCCCATCTTTTCCACCCCTCCTTAAGACCTTAATTCATGTGCCCAAACCTAGGATGACAAGTAAATCAGGACGGAGGGAGTATGTTACTCCATCTGGTTGGAAAACAGTGACATTATGAGTCTTATGACCAAGAAACGAGTTCATTTTGAACTAATTTGCTTATTATACTAACATCAACAACTTCCATTTGGAGGGAGTACTTGCATTTCTTGTTGATTTGGAATAACTAATCTGTTACCGATAAAGATAGTAAGACCATTTAAATCGAATAGGGTCGAATAATCTTTGTATTTGTATTCCTTGAGATGCTCTGTTATAGTAAGAATGCAGGGCATATCGAGATTTTTTTCCTTTTTTCTTTTACCCGTCGGTTGTTTTTTTTTTTGGGGGAATTATTTTGCTGGAGTTAGTTTATGTATTTGATACAAATCTCATTTATTGGTATAGATATTTGTAACACAATAATTAACTATCTTTTGTTCTATTCTCGATTTGCAGGTGTTCTGGACTGCAAGTTCCACCCCAGACAACCTTGGTTGTTCACTGCCGGGGCTGATTCTATGATTAGACTGTATTGCGACTGAAAGCCTGGAAGGATGAGAGGATTTTCCAGGCATTATGACAAGTCTAGCCTGTCGATGGGGCTTCAAAATGGTGTCTCTGTTCGTACGGGAAGTCCCTGACTGCACTGAGATGTTGCACATGTTGAAGACGTCAGTGCGATAGCTATTTTGTTTGGCTGATGGATCTTATTTTCCATGTTCACGTTTGAAGGCAAAAATGTGTTCAGATGAGAGAGGCAGGGCGTTTGGGAGTCTGAGTAAATGTAGCTGTGTGCCTGTGTAATAGGAACATAACTACAATTTTGGTGCTATGAAACTGTACAAGTGACAGTGAAATCTGAGGTCTACAGCTCAAGTCTGGTTAATTGGACGGTGTTGTAAAATCCTCAATGTGTAACATGAACCCATATGTTATCTATTTATCTATTTAGTTTCGTCCCTCTTGTCATTTTTCAAGAGTTACTTCTCCACATTGTTCTATGCCGAATGAGTTGACTTCGGTAGTTTGTACAGAAGTTGGAGTACTTGAACTCGACGAGTTTGAAATTTCGAGTTTTTTAAAGGTGTGTTTGGTTGAGCTGTGAGCTGTAAAAAAATAGCTGTGAGCTGTGTAAAAGCTGCTGTAGAATATGAGATGTGAGAAAGTTAAAAGCTGTTTAACTTAAAACAGCTGTGAGAGGTTGTGAAACTGCAATTTTATATATATTATAGTTATATAATTATAATTACAATATACAATATAGATTATAACTATATAATTATAATATAATTATAGTTATGTTACATAATTATAATAACATATAATTATGATAGTGCTATTTTTCATCTAGGCTTATTTTTCACTTGGACTCGATCGAGCGCCTCGGACTTGATCCCGCGCCGCTCCTTCGCCACCTCGCTCCGGCGGCGCCCCCATCGCCTTCGTCGGCGTAACGCCCCAACCGTCTCCGTTGCTACCCTCCTTCGCCGCCGCGCTAAATTCTAGGAGCTCGACACCCTCGCCCCGACACCGCCCTACACCGGTGAAAACCACCGCGGCCAGCGCCGCCCTTGACGCCTCGCTGCCCCGTCCGCACGGCACACCCCACCGTTAGGCCGGCCTTTCTCCGTTTTACTATGTTCGATGGTGGAGAAGAGAAACTCGAGGGTACAAAACTCGGTGGTGGAGAAGAGAAGCTCGTCGGAACCTTAAAAATTATTGAATGCAATGACGTGATCCACACTGAAGAAAAGAAATTACTAAAGAAACCAAAAAAATTACTGAAGATGGAAAAATTATTAATGAAGTCGAGAAATTACTGACGTGCTCGTAACAAAAAATTACTAAAGATAAGTTTATGAAAAAAAAATTGGTCGGTGGGTGGACGCTGGTCGCAGGCGCGCTCGAGAGAGGCACGGGGCGCGCTAGTTGGTTTTGGTCAGTTGGCTTGGTCGTCAGCTGGATAATTGGGTCCGAGTGAAGAATAGCAAATGTATATATAATTATTTATTAATTGTAATTATATAATATAATTATAATTATATGTTACTAAAATTATAATTATACTTTTATTATAATTATATATTACATAGTTATAATTATATATATAATTATAATATATATATAATATTATACGTATTACAAATATAATATAATATATAATATAGATTATAATTATATAATTACAATATAATTATAGTTATATTACATAATTATAATAATATGTAATTATAATATAGATTATAATTATATAATTATAATATAATTGTAGTTATATTACATAATTGTAATAATATATAATTATATATTGTTATAATTACAATTATGCTTTTATTATAATTATACATATTACATAGTTATAATTATATTATAATTATATCACATAATTATAATTATATAATATAATTATAATTATAAATAACTATATATTACTATAAATACAATTATACTTTTCTTATAATTATATATTACATAGTTATAATTATATATAATAATTATGTTACCTAATTGTAATCATATAATATAATTATAATAATATATAGTAATATATAATTATATATAATTACAACCATGTAATATATATAATTATAATAAATTTATAATTATATGTACTTATGTAATATAGTTATAATTATGTTGTATAAATAATTATAATTATATTATTATGATATAGTTATAATTATATTATATAATTATAATTATACATTACATAATTATAACTATAATAATATATAATTATGTATAATTATAATTATAATATATATAAACCAGCACTCACAACTGACCCATTAGTTATGCTTTTGGCTTAGCCGTCCTAAGAGGGGAAATGGAAGGCCCAAAAATACATGGGTCACATCTAGGCCCAGTAAATACCGCGCACTATAATAGCCCAATAGGGTTCCATTCACGATGACTATAAAATGCATCACCCATCGCCTCAGCCCCGCCTTCCCTGCTTGCGCCGCCGCCGCCCTACGAACCCTAGCCTTCCTTCACCCCAGCGGCGGCTTCGAGCGCCCCCAACCATGGTAAGCGCCCCCGAACCTCGGTGTCTGATCAATTTCTCAATGTTTTAGGTGCCTGTGCGCTCGACGTTATTATCTCACCGTTCATGCATGTGGCGGGCAGACGTTCAAGCGGAGGAATGGCGGTCGCAACAAGCACGGGCGTGGCCACGTCAAGTACATCCGTTGCTCAAACTGCGCCAAGTGCTGCCCCAAGGTACTCTTGCATTTCCCTCCAGCTCCATTGCCTGCCTGATGGGTGGAGGTGCTTCAGTAGTTGAGGGCGTAGGCGCGGTTGGAGAGTTTGTTGTGTGGTTGTACGCCTTTCTACAGCTGTTCTACAAAGTGGACTAGATCTCTGTTCCGGTGTGCTGAGACATTAGTATTGTGAGTATGAGTAGAGCCCAATAAGTTATCATGGAATGTGATGACTGCATATCTCTAGGTGCCTAATCTAATTACTGTCTCTGAGATGTTATGTTGACAGTGATAGAAGTTTAATACCCGAAACAAAGTAGTGTATGTAGGTTCTGAATTAAGAACTCTTAATGTTCGTTATTTTTGTGCTCTTCTATGTAGGAATTCATGCTGTAGGTGATACCTGACATCCAGATTTGTTGCTTACAGGACAAGGCTATCAAGCGGTTTTTGGTGAGGAACATTGTTGAGCAGGCTGCTGTGAGAGATGTGCAAGAGGCTTGTGTGCATGATGGTACTATACCTCCTTTTACCTCTCATTAGTTTGTTTATAGATTAATGATGAAATGATGGTACTATACCTCCTTTTACCTCTCATTAGTTTGTTTATAGATTAATGAAATGGCTTCCTTACTTTGTTCCTCTGTGCAGGATACGTTCTTCCCAAGTTGTATGCCAAGGTGCATCACTGTGTTTCATGTGCAATCCATGCTCACATTGTTCGTGTTCGCTCTAGGGAGAACAGGAGGAACCGTGAGCCTCCGCAGCGCTTCAGGCGCAGGGTATAATTCTATGCTCAAGCTTTACTTTTATCGAGTTATATTAGTGGTATTTCAGATGGATATAACCATAACTAATAGTTTATTTCAACTACTTTGTGCCAGTACTATGTTATTATCGCTTTTATAGGCGTTGCATTCATTGTGTATATATGCTGCAATGGATGCGTCAACGAAAGCGTAGATTAACATGTGTTGGTGCATTGCAGGCCTATGTTTGATGACTAATCCTCTAGTTGCAAGTTCCTGAATGCAAACATTGTGATAAAATGTTTTCGTGCATTTTCACCATTAGTAGATTTTACTTTATATAGGTGTTGCATTCATTTGGTGTACATGTGATTGTTTTTATTGTGCTGCACTCTAATCCCACTTCTGGTGATAATTATTCTGTGGGGGGACTACATCTGCCCCATTGGCTAATATAATATGCCTTTGGGATGAAGTGGTCCCTGACATTTGTATGCATCTTTTCACTTTATCTGCTAAACCAGCTCTATGTTTAGCTTACCGTTATGGATGAAATATTTCAGTTACCATGCTGAAAATTGTCTAAGCTTTCTTTTTTAGCTAGAGTGATTACACTTTATTAACATCTGTTTATTCATGATTAATAATGCTTACAGGATGATGGTCCAAGGCCAGGCCAAGGTGGCCCACCGCGCGTGGGTGGTGGTGCTCCTCCAGCCGCAGCAGCTGCTGCTCCTCGCACCTAAGTTCATGCATGCGTTTTCAGGATTTAGTTTGTCACCAACGGGATAAATTACTATTTTGAGAAAGCAAAGTCAATGTACCCGGTTGATATTATAGTTTCCTATTTGTCTCAATTCGCTGTCATATCATTGTTAGTGTTTTCGCCGCAAGACATTGTATAAAGTGACATCAAAACGTTGGTTGGCTACTATCAGATTTTGTATCACTTCCTGATTTCGTACCAATTTTGCCAGCAGTGTCCCCTTTCTGCGGCGCATCTCCTGTAGGGGGCTCCTTTCAGAGTAGAAAAAAATGTGGGCATAGGATAGCGATGCATATGTGATGGAGGATTGAAAACAGGAAATTTTCTACTGTGGCCACTGTGATTTGATTAGGATTATTACAAACAAAGGAGCATCATGCAGATTTTTTCCTTATTCCTAACACTAAATAGGAAAAAAATGTCAGCTTGGTGCACATACCTCGTGATTATAAGCCAACAGCTTTGTCACTGCGCTAGAGCTCTCCTACAAAATTCCTTTGAAACCTCTTCAATCCAAAGGAGTCCTAAACCTTTGCTGATGTTCCTGCGTTTTGATGACTTGCGCATCTCTGGATGGACAAAGATGGACTCTCTACTTACATACAGTAACCAGCAAAAAAATAAAAAATAAAATAAAATAAAGCACCAAGTGGGCCACCATCGCACCTAAATATTGTATTTCATCGAATTCTAGTCGTGGAAGTATGCATCATCAGATAGAGAAAGAGTGCAACCACAGCTGAATAAATGATCTCTGAATCACATGGTGCGGCTCAAAGGGCTTGCACCTCCGAATCTTAGCTCCTGGTACAATACGAATCACAGCCAAAGCTAATCTGCCCAAACGAACCTATGTTGGTTTAATCCCAGTAGAGTCCAAGCTGCCGTCAGCCTCGCTACGGTTTGATGAAGCGAGCTAGTTTTCCCAGGACGCCTCTCAGGTTGCGTATGCCGGCTCCAGTTTTTGAGCTCACCATCATCTTCACCATATAGTATCGCATCAGATAAACAAAACGTATTTCACAAAAGGGTAAATAGTACTCATATTATAGAAACAGAAGGGAGCTTCTTACCACTGGGTTTACCACTGACTTGTTCTTCCTAAGGCTCTGCAATTGAGTATGTGCACTTATGTTAGATGATTAACAGGATTTGTGCTTGAGAGAAATGTAAGGACTAGGGAGTGAACCTCTTGGATTTCCATAGCACGGCGAGCGACATCTATTGGGAAAACTAGATCAGTCTTGGTCAGAACAATCTGGTATGGTGTCTTGTGTCTAGAGTGGCATATTTAGGAATGTCAATTACAGAAACAGAGGAAACATCAGCAGAAATGTGGTCCATAAACGTTTCTACTTACAAGCTGAAACATGCATCATAAACAATAAATGGTTCTCATTTCACCGATTATGATGTACTTGCTTCAATATCAGGCAAAAAGCATGAGCTGTTTGAAACTGGAAAGTAAATCACTTATTTGAATGAAGGACCAATGAAGGTATACCTTTCCATCAGATCTACAAGCTCATAGTCCAAGGGTTTCATCCCCCGTTTTGTGTGGACAAGAAGACACACTCTTTCTAGACCAACCCTGGTTGAAACATATTCTTTGACCTAAAAACCACGAAAATGGTTGCAAAAACTAAGAATAACCTGGATCAACTGATAAAGAATGCAGCATTATAGGATTCATATTTCACATATACTCTTCTAGCCACTATTCAGATTTCAAGGTACTTACAAGCTCTTGCCATGATTCCTTAACTTCTTCCTTCGCATAAGCAAAGCCATATCCAGGTAAATCAACGAGGCATAGCTTTGATGCAAGCCGAAAGAAATTTATACTCTACAATTAAGAAGTAATGCAAGTAAATAATAAAACTTGAAGAACCAAGTAATATATTTGAAGAAAATAGCAACATCCTTCTAGCTTATCTGATGCTGGAGTTTCATAACACCGTACCTGAGTAAGTCCTGGCTTATCTGATGTTCGCACTATACCCCACTGTCTTGTAATTGCATTAAGTAGTGATGATTTTCCAACATTCGATACACCTAGTAATTCAGTGAGTTACAAACCAAGGCATCTGATACACCTAAAATATCCCAAACTAAATATTCTTGCCTTCATGAGTTACCTGCAAATGCTATCTCTGGAATTGTAGGAGGAGGGAATGAGGAAGAGATCTTTGCAGCGGCAAAGAATTCCAACTTATTTCGGAACACCTGTTTAATAGTTTCATGTGACAACAATTACAAAGTGTAGCTTTAATAAACCCAACAATGTCTTAAATTGTATGCCACTAGATTCGATTGTATAACCACCCAGACAAGTAGAAGAAACTTTTCTGGTATTGAATATATAGCAACATTCTTACACTTTCTTCTATGCGTTCTCGTTCTGTGCTGGTTGAGAAGGGAACGTTATCCAGAGGAGCAGAAATCTTGATGTTGTAACCAGCATTTTTTATCTCATTTAGGCGTCTGCGACCTAATAACTGGAAAAGAACAGTTACATCTGGTCATTCATAGATTTCTGGGGGAAATTATCTTCAGGGGGAAACAAAGGATGGGAGGGGTGGCAGTAGTGCGTACATTATCTTCCACATATGAAAGGATTGTGGGACTAGGCTGTATAGAACGAAACTTGGCATTTATAGACATTTCAGGCTCTTCAGGCCCACTCTTCTCCAGAACCTTCTCTGCATTGGGAACTTTAAAAAGAAAGAAAAAACAAAGAAGATATGAAAATAGCAATAGATTAATGACTAAAAATTCAAATATTTCAGGGGGAAACGAAGTTAAAGTCATACAACTATTTTCATAATCACGTTAAAAAAAACATATTGCTAAATGCTTCCCACTTGCAAATAAAATGAGTGTGTGGATAGATATTCAAAGGGGGGGGGGGATCTAGGCTTAATGCAACCAGACCTTAAGATATCCCAGAGTGTAGGCTAGCCATTCTCTCTCTGGGTTTCTTCAAAAAATTCTTAGCAAAAAAAAATATTAAAAAAACTTACTTCAGATGCATATATGTTAAATTGCTATATGGGAATTCATACTCATGCAAAGGGTGCACACATTCCCATTGCCTACCTTGATACTCTTCGAATGAAATCATTTAAATAGACACTACAACTAAGCATTCATCTCTGAATCATTTAAAAAGAATTAAGATAGAATTCTCACCATCCTGTTTAGGAGGAGATTCATCAATTCTTTTGTTCGAAGTGTCACAAGGGTCTAGTTTCATTCGCTTTCTCTTCTTCTTCGGAGTCGGTTCCTCAGAATCAGGGGCTACATCCTTCTTCGAGGGCTTTACTTTCTTTCCAGTCTGGTCAAGTAGTCGAGTAAGACGTTGGCGAGGCTTAATTTCTTCAGTAATACTACCTGAGTCATCTGAATTCTTGCCATCCAGATCCTGCTCACCCGTAACTGCATCTTTATCACCGCCCTTTTTAACCCTGAGCTCTGTAGATTCTTCAGATTTCTTCCACTTGGGCGCTCCCGTGTTTTTGCGCACGGATCGGCGCTTGACCCCTCCATTGATATCAGAAACCTTGCCAGCACTCCTACTGCTAGAGTACGAGCCATCCCCATCCAAATTTTGAGACTTGAAACTATTCCCTTTTCTAGCAGAAAATTTTCCAGTGGAAGCACTCTTCCTGGTAAACCCTGGTTTAGCAGATGGCTTGCGAACATCATCATCCCACGAGTCATCCTCCATCTTCCTCTTCCTCCTGACAAACCCAGAGGTCCCCGACACGTTCTTCTTGCCACCAACTCTAGGCACTCCATCGCTCCAACGCCCCCTCGGTCCCATCCTTCCTTGGCGGCTGTATTACCTAACCGGACTGTTTTACCTCGATTCGGGGCGCGGGGCAGAGCAAAACGTGGCGGCACGCGGGGCGGCGCAGTGGCGGTGCAGCTCGGAGCGGGGCGGGACGGCGCCGCGCGGTGGCGTGGCGGCGGCAAAGTGCTCTGGTCAGGGGACGCGGCTTCGGTGCTCCCACCTCCCTGCTCCCGTAGGTACTCCCAGACGTCGCCGCCACCGCAAGACCAGCCGCCGCCGGTGAGGTTTACAGAGCTCTGCTCTCTTAAACCCTTTCGCTGCAGTTATGGCCCACATGCCATACACATTCACACGGACTCACATCACGCCACCTAAGATGGGCCAGCCTGCGGCCCCTTCTGCGGCCCATCTAGAAGCAGTCACTCGTCGTTGCGATGGCACATCAACTGCTCGGTCAGTGTTCCTCACTTAAGCAGGCAGGTAAGCACTAAGCAGCACAACCCCTTGATTTCTGAAACCTGCATTGGACATTAGCAGCACGGTGTCGTATCGTACGTGAACAAGATTCGGTCGAAGAGATACAGTGCTGTCAAGGAAACAACTAACATCTTCAATTTTAAATTGAAGTTTGTAATAAATGTTTAACATTTTGACTAATAACAACTCTCTGAATATTGTCCAAAAAAATACATATTGATGCAACGAATTTTAGTATATTTCTTTTCAGGCAACTGATGCTGCAGCTACCTTCAAAGCCTTGCTTTCTTATAATTAGCACTCCGCCTTCAGATCGAGTTATATGTAACACTACTTATATGTAGACAATTTTACAGTTGCTTGCAACCTAGGTACAGCAGGCAGGTAGCAACCCCATAAGAGGGTAAGTGACCTAACCGGGCGGCGGCAACGTAGAGTCCATGGCCGAGTAAGCAGGGAGCAGGTCCATTAACAAAATGTGGAGTACCTGTCTTATCCTACATGTGCAGTAGATCGTCTTTGTCATGGCTTGTTGAGATGCTTTTGTCACGGAGATTACGCAGTGATCAGTATGAAGCCGACAACCTCCGGGTCGTGATTTGGACAAAATGGCACCATGCACCACGACGGCAAAAAAGGTCTCCTTTGTAACTCGGAATTTTTTGTATTTTTTGCGTTTCTTCTGTAAAATTAAATTGATTCATGCGAAAAGCTTTCCAGCGATCGAATGGCCGGAAGAGGTCAGACGATTTACACGAATGAAGGGCCTTGTTGTTCAGTACCTCCTTCGTCTCAATTTATAATTATTTTAGCTCCGAGTACGAGAGTTAAAGAGTGTGAAAAAAATGGAATTTGTTGAAAACGAGGAGACAGAGATAGAGAATCATTGAGAAGTGAAAATGACTTATAATTTGAAAAAATTTGAAAGCTCTAAAATAATTTATAATTTGAGACAGAGAGAGTAATTAATATTTTACGACGAATTGGCATCACAACGAAGTCCTTGTAAACTTACACTGGTATCACAAGTGTTGCTCTAGGTCAAACGAACCGAGCAATCACCTCATTACAGTGCCTTGGGTTCCTCTATGTGAGACGACACTGTCGGAAAGGAACCCTTGACGACGAGAGAAAAGGAACCGACCCAAGCATCCTTGATTAGACGCGTTCCTGATCTTCCACCGATCAAGTTGTCAACTACCACGCAAGACACGATCGGAAGCTAAAAGAATTGCGTGATCAGTATACTCCTGTGTGCACGGCAAGGTATTTTCAGGCACTGCACTGACAACAACCCCCCGCACGTGTCCTCTCGAAGCTT
The DNA here is from genome assembly GCA_001602275.1 of Zoysia japonica. Taxonomy (NCBI): domain Eukaryota; kingdom Viridiplantae; phylum Streptophyta; class Magnoliopsida; order Poales; family Poaceae; genus Zoysia; species Zoysia japonica. Next base: position 3,918,391 of record BCLF01000013.1, read on the forward strand.
GTTCAGTGCCGCGTTGTTCATTCAGATGCAAGTACGGGCTTCATGTTTGATCAAGCCTTTTCTTCTCTTTGCAATTATGCCGATCTAATCTTATTCTTATCGCTGATTAAATCAGAGGGCTTACAACTTGACATTTTCTAATGGTGTATATGCAAGGAGTACAACTAAAACCTTGCATGGCCAGAACAGGGTCCAGCAGATTCACACCGGATCCAGCCTCGCCACAAAGTCAAACCATCGCTGCTCTGCTAATATAAAGCCCCGATCGAGCCCTTCTTCTGTCCATGTGATTGCTACTAGGTTTCCACGCTCTGAGCGACGCGACTCCGCAAGCTGATCTTTGGAGTTTGGAACTGCCAGATTTCATCGTCTTCCTCTCTACGTACGCGTTCCAATTAGGCATCCAAGCAAAGCTGAAATTAACCAGCCGATGGATTCCCAGCTCGCGCTCCGTCCGGTCTCCGCCAAGAAAGACTGTGGCGGCAGCTTCGGAGGCAAGATCGCAGCGGCAGCACCAAAAGACCGGTCCGGCCTGACGAACGCGTCGTTCCGGGTGTACTACAGCCTGCGCGCCGGCGCGGTGCCGTTCCAGTGGGAGTCCGCGCCAGGCACGCCCAAGAACACGGCCGCCGTCTCGCCCGCCGAGACGGCGACCGGTGAAGCTGAAGCGCTGCCGCCGATATCGCCGCCGCCGTCGTACCAGGCGTCGTCGACCCAGGTGAACGCCACGAGGAGCCGGGCGAGGTCGACGACGTCGTCGTCGTCGTGGCCGGCAGGAGGCGTACTCAAGGCGCTTCGCGGCGTGCTCGGCCGCAGGAAGAGCCGCCGCAGGTCGCCGGGGCGTCCCGCCTCGGATTTGTGAGGTGATGGCTGCGTTTTCCTGCAGGCGGACTGTGTAACGTCGGGCTGGAAGATTCTTCCGCGCGTTCTCGCACGAAGCATGCATACTTACGAGCAGTTAACTAATACTCTCTCCAATTTTAAAATATTAACTTTGATTATTTGTTTTATTCAAAAAATTTATTTAAATATGTAAATTTTTGTTATTATTTAATTTTATCATCAGTGAAATTTAAATTACGACTAATAATTTTATATATTTAAACAAATTTTTTGAATAAAACAAATAGTTAAAATTGATATTAAAAATCAAACAGCGTGAATAATTTAAAACCGGAGAGAGTACTGTGACGCTATAGGTGTGTTCAATCATGTAAATTGATAAAATAATTTGCTGTGTGCTCAGCTTTTGCATTGGTTTACATACGTCAGTTCTCAATGCTTCATTTTTTTTTTTCAGTCACTAGTACTAAAGCTTCATACGCGCTGCGTTTTGCGAGCCTGCATGATGGATCTGCATGGGCCGGACCGCTGTGCCGTTTTTTCTTTCGTGAACCGGCCCAAGTACTCTTTCATGAACCGGCATGGCGAAATGGATTCTGGTGGCAAAACAAACAACTGTCTCGGCCCAGATCTAAACCCCTCGTCCATTTTGAAGTGTTAGCATTTGCATATGCCGACCAGGACCACGACTCAACGAGGCTTTAGCCAGTACAAACAGGCGCGGCACGCTCCCGCATCAGAAGCAAAAACGAAGAGGACGCTTTGAGCCAAAGCTGAGGCTCCGTTCGGAAAATTTTTTATATATATATTTTTTCTATAAAATTTAATTAATTCTTATAAAATTTCTATAAAATTTCAGCATTTCAAACGGAGCCTGGAACGGATCAAAGCTGTCATCGCTGGTAGTACATCTCGTCGAGGACGACAACGAGCGCAACGATGAACGCGTAATCGATGCCGGGGCTGACGGTGACGGCGTACGTGTTCTTCCCGAGCAGCGCGCGGACGACGCTGAACCTGCGATCGATCCTGGCGATGACGGTGTCGGAGTCGCCGAGCGAGACGGCGCAGGCGCCGCCGTGGTAGCTGCCGGTGACCCTGAAGTCGCAGGCGTGCTCGGCGCCGTTGCTGGCGAGGAACACGCTCACCTTCGTCGACTTGCGCAGCGGGAGCACCCACGGCTTCGCCACGGTGAACAGCAGCTCGCGCCGCGGAACACCTTCCACCGCGTGTTCAGCAGCAGAGCCTGCGGCGGTGCGTGCGGGCGCCCCGAAGTACATCATGTTGTTAGTTGCAGGATGTGGGCGGGAGAAATAAGGCGAGGGGGGTTGATGCCAGCCTGACCGACCGATTCTTGCACGGTGAGGACGGGGCGGCGGTCCGCGTCGACGAGGACGCAGCGGCGGCAGAGGCTGAAGAGCACGCCGTCGACGCGCAGCACGGTCGACCCCGTGTCCGCGTCCGTCTCGGCGAAGTCGCTGCCCGACATGCTCAGCGTCTTGGCCACGGCCAGCGACGCCGCGTCCGCCGCGCAGAACCGCGCGTCCACAACCGCCAGCGCCGGCGCCGCGTCCACCATCTCCATCTCCGTCCCACTGATCGGACTGTGTGTGGCTCACGCACGCGTATTCGCCCTACTTGTTTGGCCAGGCGATCACACTTGCGAGCAGAATTAGTACTTGTAGCAGCCGCAGTGGCAGCTCGGCTTCCATTTCTTTCAGATTGATTCTACTGCTGCATTTTTAGCTAGAGATCTCGGATGCTTCGTCCGCCACGTCTGAATGGAGTTTTTTCTCAGGTAGTAGTACACGTGTAAGAATATGATTTGAACTCATTTTTGTGCTTTCCTTTTCTTTCGGGAATTTGCTGTTTGTTTAATATTCCAGTCTGATCAAAACGAAGAGTGGAGAGCCTGGTGAATGGAAACAAAAGAAGAGTAAATTATCAAGTCCGGCGTAGTACGTGCCTAGGGAACTTTCATCTTTTCTTTTTGCTCTGTCGACAAGCGGACGCGCACTGCGAGATCGAGGAAGTGTGAACCGGTCCGCCGCCCGGTTCGTTCTGACGCGGCGGCGGTCGGCAGACCTCCATCGTCTTGTCTTCAAAGGCAGCGGCGAAGCAATGGATTCAGCTGGGCCGACACAGATCTTCATGCCCACGGGCCGTATTCCAGTTGCCAGCATTTTGGACCTCTCAACCCACGTAACAGAACTTGTCAATGTCATTACTTGCCATGCCCCGGGCAGTCACTTTTTTCACTTCAATTCCACGGGCAAGTAAATAAGCAGATTTCTATGAAAACAGATTCATGTACTGACAAAAGGGTCATGTCATGAGTATATTCAGTAATTCCATGTAGATTCTTACTTATTTACAAACAAATGTGATCCAATATACACACGCTTTGACTAATTCATAAATCAAAGAACTGCTCCAATACTTTCTTTAGAAATTTAAGCTGCGGTAATAACAATGAAGACAACCAATAACCATGTCGTTGTCATAACCATGTATCGTGACGAGTGGAACAATCGTATTCGTATGTGCAGGACCAGTGTTTACTAACTATACAAGAGCTTCCATGGAGAGGTTGTACCCGGAGACGAGAGCCGAGAGTCCGACGGCCACGAAGGCGAAGAAGGCCATGCTGATGGCCGCGGCGGCGGAGCCCGTGAACAGGTTCCTCTCCTTCTGGCGCATGTAGTCAGTCACCGGCGCCGCCGCGGACAGCCCGGAAATCAAGAAGTAGGCGATGATCTGTAGTAGTAGGCGTCAACGGTTTTCAGTCAGGATCATTCCTAAGGCGGAACGCAGGAATTTTAAAAGAATCACGCAAGAATTTTAAAAGAATCAATTCCATTTAAAAAAACGCAAAAAGAGAAAAAAATCTTTCAAACGGGGCCTTAAAGCAGAGAGCACCAAATGTAAAGGGTTGGGAGCACGGCGTTGCCAGATTGGCAACCAGCGGTGGTTGGTTGGTTGGATTGCAGAGTTGGGTATCCCTATCCCATGGATTGCGTGCACGACGCACCAAACGCACCTGGTCTCCGGCGAAGTCCACCAACGCCGACGTTTTCCGGTCTGCGATCAGCTCCCGGCCGGAGCTGAGCCGGACGAACTCGCGCAGGACCTGCGCCGTGGTGTACAGCCACGCCAGGATCGATATGCCGAGGCAGTAGCTGCGCGGACGGCGCCGCAGATGATGAATGAACAAACGCGAATCAACATTCCAAACCACCATGGGAAGAAAAAAAATTATTTCGATGCGCGGAACAGATTGAAGTGGATCACTGGTGGAAGAAATCGGCACAAACTTGTACTCGGGGTAGTCGCTGAAGTTGTGGCTGCCGCCGTGCGAGTTGGACGCCATGACGACGAGCGCGAGGAGGGAGAAGCCCCACCCGGCGCCGCGCAGGACCAGCCGCGCCCGCGCCGGCGCGCCCTCCATCTTCCACCGCTCCACCATCGACCTCATCCCCTCGCCTCCGCCGCTCTCCGTCGCGCGCTCGGTGGCGCCGCCGTCGACGGCCGCCGGCGTCCCGTCGGCGTTTGACATTCCTCCGCCTGGATCTCGGATGGTGCGTGACTGCGTGGGCTTGGTTTCCTAGGACGGGCACGTCAACGAGGCGAAAGTCTGTTTAGATAGGCTGGTGGAGGCGTGGAGACGTTGCCAGACGACGGGCTGGTACGGGCGCGGGTGACGGCGACGCGCGGCACGGATTCGGTTTCGTTTTTTGCCGGCCGGAGCTGGGTCGATCGCGTATCAGCGCCCTCGCGCGTGTGGTCTTTTTGATGGAAAAATCACATACTAGTAAAAACAAAGGTAAATTTTATTGGAAATTATTGATCACATAATAAAGATGTTTTTACAAGAGAAATAGTATATAAAAAGATGTTGGAAGGATCTGCAAATGCTCCAGTGCAATACAACATGATGTAAAGAACATTGATAACCGTAGCAGAGTGCATTGCAGGTTGGCAAACAAATAGTACATCCTGGAAAATAATGATTACACAAATCAAATCAGGTAGAATTTTTTTTTGAAAAAAAAACATGGTACAGGTATCGGCCTATCTGGCAGCAAACTTTCGTGGGCCGTAGAGCTCCGTCGCCAGAGAGAAGATCCGACCCCTACCGCTACCTACAGGCCAGGAAACGGCAGTAGCCGTCAAAGACATGGCAACCGGATCGGAAAGGTTGTGAAGTTTCTGCCTCTGAAAATTTACTGTTGCACTCTTCAGTGTACAGTACAGTTGTGCAACTGTGCCAGAAACTGCTTCCGGAAGCTTTTCAGCCATGCCAACAAATTCAAAGTGGGAAAAAGGAACAGTTTCTACTTTCTTCTGAACATTCATCCATGCACAACAGAATCGGATGTCCAATTTCATACTCCTACGTACTAAGATACAACAAGCTAAAATTTCTCAGGAATATCATATGCTAATAAGAGGTTATGGAGCATGGAGTTGGTTACTTCCAGCATCTACTCACCTTTTTATGGACGCAAGTTAAGCCGGGCCATGCCCATGGCTGAAGGACATGAAGAGATGCGACTTTTCTTCGTCCTCGCAGATACAGTACTCCTATAGTAAAATAATCATTGAGCCAGGACGACACCTTGGCGATCAGTGTCAAGCTAGTACTAGTACTAGAACATGTCTGAGACGACAATGATTAGAGAGGGCAATTCATGGACAAGTATGCAAGCTACTGGAGCAACAAAGCCTGTAGTACTTCTCGCCTCCATTTCAGCAACAGCAAACGGGGTGAGGAGGAAGAAGAAAGACATTATGGGTGGTGCTGAACGGTCTCGTAGGAGCTAGCGCGGTACGAACAAGCCGTGGAGCTCAGGATAGATAGCGCTTCAGATTGACAGACAGAACCGTCAGAGAACGAGAATCTCTGCCCGAGTTCCAATCTAGCTGGTGATTCCTGGGCGCTATCCCTCCTGAGCTTCAAGGCTTGCTCCATACCCTCTTCGAATAATCCGTCTTCCTGCCATGCACGATGACAAGCTCGATCTAGTGGAGAGAGAGGTGGAGGAAGACGCTGGAGCAGCAGCAATGGTGGGAGTGGCTCAGCTCAGCTGCTTTGGTTTAGTATGAAGGGTGAGGTCTCTGCTAGGATTGGAAGAGAAGAAGATGCGTCGACCCGAATGGTGCCTTGCCCTATTTATAGGGTGAGATGAGGAGAAGAAGAACCCCCCATCTCCCGCGAGCAGTGGAAGCTGGAGTGAGACAACTGTCACGTTTCTTGAGGCATGGGGGAGCGAAAGGGGGAGGAGCTCCGCTACGGGAAACGCGTTCTACTCCATCCAAACCTTTGCTTTCAAGTGAAGCGACTCCCTATACTCCTCTACGTGCGGTTGCGCCAAGGCTTTGAGCGAGAGAGCTCTCTGGTCGTGTTCATGGATCGATCCTGCCCTAATAATGCGCGGTGTCACCGCTCTGGCATCACACGCCCTCGCCTCCTCGCCTTTCTTCCTCCGTCCGTGTACCGCGTAGGAGTATCGATCGATAGCAACGGGACACGGGCTAGAGACAAGGGTGTTGTGTTGGCCATGAATGAGAACTCCGGTACAGTGCTAGAGCACTACTACGGCGGCTAGCTGTAGCACGAACGCTGCACGTAAGATATCTGACAGGCTCATATAATCTCTGCAAGATGTTTCTGACACTAAATCATTCCATGTAACGTACTCCTACATCCCTTAGATTTGATCCTTTTACTTCATTCGCTTGTGTTATTTTACCGCAGTTACTCGTCCTGGTGATCGAGATGATAGTATAAACATTTGAGTGAATTGCATATAGTACTCATAGTAACACCATATTTTAAGAACAAATCTCGTCAGGAACAACAGCTTGTTGATCAGTTCTGTAGACGCGAGCGAGAAAGAAAATCTCTTTTGATTAGACGGATGAGATAGGTAACTTTATATTCAGGTACCGTGGATCTAGCGTTTGGTTTATCTGCCCGTGATGTAAAAAAGACCTCCTTGACCAGCTTGTGCATAGTCAACATACCTGCCAACAAGCCAAAAGCTGACAAATTATGAAAAGCTCAAATGATTTTATTCAATCATTCATGCGCCTTCCCGTCATCTATAGTTCAGGCTGTGGAGAGGCACTGTTCAGAACTCAGTTTCTCTAATCGCCGATCATGAAAAGCTAGGTCATTCGTTGGCAGTAGGTTCAAACCAAAGCGCCCGCCTTCGATCTCAGCGTATATCTCAGTCGACAGAGCATTGAAATCGATACATGGATGTGCCGAAACCATGTTCATCGGTGTGGCGTTTCAGGAAAAATTCAATGAATGTTTGGGGTACAGTCATACTCCTAGAAAAGATTGAAGGACCCCAAAGAAGTGCTTCAGAACTCAGGTACAGGGCTTGCGGCATGCATGGAGTATATACGAGCACAGTACAGCCACATGCTACTAGAGGCCCTTTTCTTTCACGAATCGAATGGTTCTTGTCACTTTGTCAGATTATCATCTCCAAATCTCTCAACAATCTTGTGCTTGAAATACGACACAAATGGCGTTGCAAAGATTGAGGTCCGCATGGGATCTGGGCATCTGGGGGCTTTTAGGCTGCGCCGGCCATATCTCCTGATCAGGGGCGCCTCTTCATGGCAAATGTCAGGCGATGATCCCCATCTTTCCGTGGCGTCCGTCCGTCGCCCCTCACTCACCGGCGGCGTCTTCTCTCTCTCTCTCTCTCTCTCCCGTCGTCCGGCACCCATCTCGTCTGATGCTAATCACGTCCGTGTCTCACCTTTTCCCTGCAAATCTGCCCGCGTTCTTCACTCCTGGAGTACTCTGATCCCAACCATACCATGCTCTGCAGTCTGCACACCGTGTCAGTTTTGTCATCAGAATATAAAAACTCGTCCTTTCTATACTTCTGAAAACTGATCTGACTTTTTTTTGCATTCGATCTAGCATCAGTGCATTTGGAGTCAATTTGACTTGACGCACTTGGCGCGATTCGATGGCGGGATCAATTTTTCACACTAGCAGCCGTGGTAAATGTACCGATTGACATGAACATCTTTTACTCTAGTTCTTGGTACAGTCAGAGGTTGCCTTTAATTTACCAGATGGCCTCTTGTTTCACTGGATCGTCCACGACCCAAATCAACCCACTTTTTACTGAATGGACCAGTTGATCTTAAACTACACCCATGTGCCATTTAATCGAAAGGGATGGCCTCCCATGTATGGGCTACCTGCTTTGTACTCCGTGTGTGTGTGTGTGTGTGTGTGTGAGGCTGCGCCATGAACGTTTGATCGAGTGAGAGAGAAGGAAGGAGACGAAGAGGGAGCCGAGAGCTTGTGTCATTGTGAGGGAGGAATCTCTGGCGCGGGGAAGCTCATTCCTGAATCCATCTACCCGGGCACATCAGTTTCCTTTTCTTGCATCTTTTCTGGGGGTTGCAGGAGAACATTGCACTTATACACAGTGCTCTACCTCTACGTGTTGGAGATCGATGGTGGTATACGACCGATGAACGGCAACGGCACGCGAGCGGTGAGACGCTCGTTGAAATTTGCATGTGCGGGCAGCTCGATTCGACAGAGGATGGAACGCAGGGTCTCCGCTGGTACGCGAGGCCACATACCACACAGGCCAGGGGCATTCCCCTCAACCCAGAGGTTGGGCAGACGCGCTCACCACGCCTGGGGGCTGGGGCGTATCTTTGTCCGGCTTTTGGGGGACGCCGCTCCAGCAGATGGCGCCGCTGCCATTTCCTCCGATGGAATGGACGCGACTGACGAGCACGCACACACTGATGAATGGCATGAAACCACCTCTCGAGCTGAATGAAAGCTATGGCCGCCAGGAGTAAAAATCCAAAAGGCTGCCGCCATGAACGGCGGAATGCGAGCAGTGAGCCGCGTGCGGCGATGGTGAGTGAAAGAGGGTCGTAAATTCTCGCTCGGCGGGCGTGGCTGTCACTATGCAAAGGCGGGTGACAGGTGGCCCCTGATCTCTGACCAGTCGTCAATCTCATGGAAAGCTACTTCTCCTGGATCTCGAGCTACTCCCAACAGTTGCTCCTAGGTTGGATTCCCCTTCGTCGTCTTCCTCCTCTCTCTCCCCTCTCCGTCCGCATGCTCTTCCGAGGCCACGAGCGTAGCCGCTGCGGCGGCGCGAAAGAGCTCTGACTGCGGCCACTTCGATGCCGCATGGAGCAGCCAAATTCGCCAGCTTTACGGAGTCCTACGCTCCTCCACCTGTGCATTGATCAACTTGCACAGCTCTGGTGCACGTTGTAGTGAGTACAAATAATTTAGAGCATAAAATAGAGTGTCAAGTGTTGTTTCAAGGGCAAGCAACGGGTGGATTGCCTTCTAATCCAATCCACCTTAATCTATAGGTCTTCGCTCACATCAACACCTCGATTGGACTGTAAAGCCGATGGAGTATCGGTGGTCGACGGTGTCTCACATCCGGCGAACATTTCCGTACTTGTCGTTACATGAAAAGTTAAGGTTTTGTATAAGCCCGTGGGTCTAGTTTAGATCGAATACATGGATAATTTACAGTTCAGTCGTAGTGTATCTTTCAGAACGGTATCAGAAAAATCATAACATGGAGTGCTAAAAAATGAAAAGGAGAGAAGGATAAGGATTGCAGAAAGGGAACCACTTTGTCGTTACAGTTTCGTAGAACATCACCGTGGTAGCAGTTCATGTCACGACGACACGATGTGCGCGTAAAGCATCTGGTTCCAGACGTCAGGCACGCCGGGGAGGCACCAGTGGATGCAGTCGGCGTCGGTGCTCGGGTCGCGCTCCCGCGCCCGCTTCTGCGCCTCCGTGGGCGGGTCCCACTGCCGGCGGTGCACGGACGGGTGCGCGTCCTTGCGGTGCTCCGACAGCTGCGTCACGTTGAG
>BCLF01000013.1:3928267-3946417 GCA_001602275.1 Zoysia japonica
CCACTGCCGGCGGTGCACGGACGGGTGCGCGTCCTTGCGGTGCTGCGATAGCCGCGTCACGTTGAGCACCCGCACGGCGACGCCGCGCGCGCCGAGCCGGCGCACCTGCGCCTCCACCGCGCGCGCGAAGGCCGGGTCCGTGTCCCTGCCGCGGTGCCCTTCCCCCGCGATCGGCTCCGTCTCGTTGTAGCACTGGTGGTTCTGGTTCGCGCTCCCGCCGTCCCACTCGTCGGAGTGGAGGTGCGTCGGCGACGTGCTCACGAAGAAGAGCCGCGTCCGGGCGCGGTCGACGTGGCGTTGGAGCCACTCGGACCACGCGCGGAGGGACAGCTCGAACGCGCGCAGGCTGTCCGTCACCTCGTACACCTCCCGGCGCGCCGCCGCCGCCGCCTGGAACGAGCCCCACAGGACCTTCATGGTGGGGCGGCGCCACCACAGGTACGAGTTGAAGACGAGCACGTCGGCGTCGTTCCATTGCCTCGCGTGCTTCGCGATGGAGCCGGCGCGCACGACGCGGTCCGCGATCCGGTGGTGCACCGGGTGGTCCGAGTTCGACTCCACCAGCAGCGGTGACCAGTAGAATTCCACCGACGCATTGTACTCCTGAATGACACAGACATTGATGGTACATTTCAATTGAGGTGCCAGTGCCGCCAGTGGTGCACGGTGAATCGGTGATGTACCGAGCAGAGAGTGGCGTACCGGGATCTTGAATGAAACGAGCGAGCCGTTGCCGCTCATGTACTTGTGCAACGTCGGCGTGGCCGTGTCGATGAGGCACACCATGGACACCCACTGGTTCCGGTTCAGCGAGTCGCCGACGAACGCCAGCCGCTTGTTGCGCAGCTTCCGCAACAGCTTCACCGCGTCGAACCTGCTCAGCAGTAGCAGTGGCCATGCAATTAACAATACCGTCATTGTTAATTGAGTTGTTCGGAAAAGAGTAAAGTACGCTTCTAGTACATTGCTCCTACAAATGCAAAAGCTGGCCAACGACTCATTGACTCCATGTCATTATTCTGTTCACCGCCTACTCCACGATGTTTTTATAAATAAGCGAATTTCGATTTATTTTTACGTGCACTCATCATCAAAATTTTGGTTAGGAGGAGTGTATTTTGCTTGGCTTATAAGTCGATCGCCATGCATGCATATAGAGTCACGTAAAGTTACCGTACTACCTCGGAAGGTCGCACCCGTGCGGCTGCCACCTCCAGCGCTGGTACCTTTGGTCCGTCCTCCCGAACTTCTGGCACGCCGCCTGGTCGGACATGAACTTACACGCGCTCTCCTTGTACAGAGGGTACGCCTTCTCGTCGTACACCCACCGGCCGGATGACATGTCGCACTCGGCCTGCGGCGGAACGGCAGTCGTTATTGGCGCCCGCGGCTCGGCGCCATTCCCCTTCCTTTTCGTGACCGACAACGCCATCGGCGCCTGCAGCATGACGTCGCTCCCCTTCTTTTTCGTGATCTGCAATGGCGTCGGGGACTGTTGCATGACGCCGAGTCCCTTCTTGGTCGAGGCCGACGACACTGCAGGCGCCTGCGACTCACTGCCGTTCCCCTTCTTGGTCGTCGCGACCGGCAAGGTCGGCGGCGGCGCTCCGCCGTTGCCGCTTCGGGTGCCGACCGAGACGGCGAGGAAGGCGAGCAGCACGAGCAGCAGCAGCAGGAACGTGTTGAAGTGGCTGCGGAGCCGGACGCCCCAAACCGCGGCCCTCGCGTGGGACTGGGACCTCTTGGCCGCCTCCCCTGCCGCCAACCACGCGTACTCGACGTCGTCACCGCCGGCGCCGGCCGCGCCTCGGCTCTTCCGTGGCGGGGTGCTCCCGGTCATCCTGGTTGCTACAACCTGAGAACCGAAAACTGGCTGCCCTAATCCTACCGCCGCGCACGAGTGCGCGACCGACAGAACGACGTCAGGGGGTCGAGGAAGCTTGATAGGCTGGGGAGGCACGCGCGTGCACGATCAAATAGGAGCAGAAGTGTGCATGGAGCAGACCAGTTCACTGCAGCAGGTAGTGCTGATCGCAGCTCGCTTGTGGTAAAAGGATCCTCATCTTTTAGGTGGGAGAGTTGTTGCCGCTTGACCTTCGTTTCGGTGCACCTAAACCTTGCCCAGGGATCGAATGGCACCAAAGCGGCAAAGCCTCCATTCTTCTTCTCCATCCTAATCATGCATGTCATGCAGTCATGCTATTGTATATTGGCGAAGTGAGGAAGTTGTTCTGACCGACCGTAAAGGGCCAGGTGAAAGAGAGGCTTCAACTTGGAGGAGCCTGATGAAGACAATTTTGTGGATTGTATACTGTACTTACTGTGTAAAGTCTTAACGTCCTCGTCGTTGGCTTGTAAGCTAAGATAAGCAAATGCAGATTTTGGAGGAGCTTATGTGGAGCAGATCGATGCCCTGTTGTAACCAAACGTCATTTGGTGAGAGTGAGGTTTCAACGACGCCCACCTGGTACTCGCAGTACTAGTATATGTCAATATGCGTCCTGTAGGCTGGAGAGTACTCCTACTTGCTGCGGCGACTGATTGGATCAGTAGCTGGGAAGTGCTATCTATCCATGATGTTTAACTTTGGTTTACAATGCCCTGCGACTACGAGCCAGAGAGGTTCGATTGGATACTTGCTATGTGTGTCTTTGCCATCGTTTTTGGGCAACTGGAAGCGCCTTTTCCGCGGTGAAACCACTTCATAAAAGGTAGATTTGCCGCCTTTTATACTGCTATAAACAATGTAAATCTGTTCGACAGCACTCGTGAATTCATGGGTTCAAGAAAACTAATGCAAAATCTGGGCGAACCAACTTTGAGCAAGATATTTCTGTCGCCCTGTTTTGGAACAGAGTATTTCTAGTGATCTGAATACCGCAATTGTCTCTGATCGTTCAGCAGCAAATGTAGCAGAAAACTTGGTGTCAATAGACCCAAACCATGTCATCATAAACTGTACTAACGGCGTTCCAAATTCGAAACTCAAATTTCCATTGAATTTTTGTACTGTCATCTCTAATTATGGTGAAAACTTGCTGAGCACAAAAGTTTGAGAAAGGCTTTTTCGCTGCTCATTATCACTTCCTGTACTGCACTGTTAAGTTCTGCACAACACCAGCTGCGATGTTGACCATTAAACATTTTCAGAGCATTTAACACCCTATCACCTACTATGTCCTACAGTCCACAACAACGCCGCGTATATAATTCTTTGTTTCTGACGACATTGACGTCGCTTTCAATTTAGAGCATGGAAATCCCAACACCCAATTGAAGCGTCAGACTCTTCAATCGTCGTAACGAACAAATTGAAATGAATCACTAAATTACCATATGCATAATTAAAATTAGTGGCATCCACCATGCCTAGTTCCACATCTTTTTTGCTTAGATTCATTCAATGGTCCCAATCGTCAAATGTTTCTTTGAATAAACACAATGATTTGATCAAATCTGCAAACTCGAACTCATGGGGTCAGCCTGCGGGTCTGTTGGAGTGCGGGACGCATTGCTGGGCTGGCTAATGAACTCTTTGAAGCATATGGCATCGACGATGTAGGACAAAAACCTAACATATATAAGCTGGCCCAGGTTTCGTAGCCCACTTGAGCCTTGCTAACGTTTAACTAGTTTCGATGGGCTGTAGAGGTCCTCTTTTAGCCCGATTCACGTTGGGCCCTCCTGAAAATTCCATTCTTCGGGTGCAGTTCAATTTAAATCCTGAAAAAGTTCTTTATTTTTGGAAAAATAGAAGTTGATAATTCCATTATTTTATATTTGTTGGCCGGCAGCTTTAAATTGAGTGCAACAATACTGCTCATGATTCATCCACTAGAAACAAAGCGCAGCGTTGCTGCGCCTGCCCTTCTCTTATTGATATACATGTTTGATAGCCCCCTTCCAATTAATTTGTTTTAATCAAAGTATTGCAAATGAAAATTATATCATTAGGAAATATAGTACTACTATGTTAATTTGGAGAAAAGAGAGGCAATATAGTACTGAGGTAATGCATTTGGACTAAGGTGATAAGGTAATCTGCATCATTTGTATGAGGTCAGTGGGAAGATTGGAATCTATTTCGGTGAACATGTTCCCTACAAACAGAGTTACCATATGTGAAATTATAACTTCTGGTCAATTGAGATGGATATATGATACATGAAAAAATAGTTCTTAGTCTTTAATCATACCTATAAAATTGAATTGTATATAATCCATAAATGATATACAATTGCATACAACGGCAAAAACAGTAAATAAAAAGATCCTTTTCATTCAAGAGTTGCCAAACATGTGAAATATTATGATGTCATCAATTTTATTTGAAACTATTTTTAGCAGGAAGGTTGAGGTATTTATTTTCTCATATTGCTTTCCAAATCTGCAGAGCACTGATAAAAAAACTGAAGCAGGTACCACGCCTCTTCGATCAGCTGTGTGAGCGAAGACGGCTTCGGCGGCGGTGCGAGCACGGCATCTTCAATGGAGCGATACAGAGAAGCACCCAGAGTTGTCGGATTAAAATAATTTCCATCCAATGGCTTAGATGATAGGAGATGATGTGGAAGATTTCATGGAGCGAGTAACAGATTTCTGTGTCAGTAAAACCATCTAAATGTTGGCAAATGTTAGCTATCGAGGAGTTTATTAACTGCCGGTCTAGTATATAACTGTCGACAAAAGTGTTTCTTTAAATGACATTTTATTTGTCGGCAAATTTTTTAACTATCGGTGTATCTCTCCTCTAAAGCTTCAGGCACAACTGTTTTCGATTTGTCGTCATAGGTTTAAGCAATATTTATCTATCAATGAATGTGTTATTTGCCAACTCTAGAATGTACTGTGAAATGTCTGAATTAATGGTGTAATAAAATTACAATATTTAAATGTGTAAAAAAAATTAAGAAGTGATGATTATTAGTGTTTTACTCTCTCCGTCACAAAATAACTCAAACATCCAATTTTGATTATTCATCTTATTCAAAAAATTGTGAAAATATTATTTATTTTATTGTGAAATAATCTATTTTTAGAAATACTTGAAACATGACTTATTTGTTTTGTATTTTTGTAAAAAAATTTAATAAGACGAATGGTCAAACATCAATTTTAAAAAGTAAAAAATATCAATTATTTTGAGACAAAGGAGTAGTTTTTTTTTTACTGTTGTGCATGAATTTACTGAGCAACAGCAGCATTTGATAATTCTATTACACAGATGTCTGCATGACGATTTGAATTTATTTGGCATTTTTCTAAACTTTAAAGTATTGCCTCTTGTATAAAAAAAATCATTTAGGACCGTCACTAAATTGCCTGGCTAATGATTTGACAGTAAGAGTAGTAATCAAAGTCGAAGTCCGGGTTAACCAAAATTCCACTATATAGACACCTACAATGATCAGTATAAGGTCAAGATAAATCTAGACTCACTTGATCTGCCTGGAAACTGGGGACGTCGTCGGTTCAGCTAAATATCTTGTGCTGTGCTTAAAAAATCGATCGCTCGACTCAACTATCTAGCGGCTGCAAGGAACTCCTAGATGATTCGAAATCACATGACGCGTCTGGCAAATCGGGCAGCTAGAAAATAAATACGAAACGTTCAATCCAACGGCTGCAGTTTTTGGATGACGTGGAACCATAATATGGCTGGAAACCGAGCGGTTTTAGATAGAGAAAATTTCTTCATTCAACAAGGAGCCTCGTTACGTTGAGCAAAACGAAAAGAGGAGTTAAAACTGATTACACCACTCAGGTAAGGTTCAATTCTGTTCAACAGACACCTAATCAAGCGCGCGGCGCATGCCTGTACAACACTCGCTTGTTATGTACTCCACGGATCAGAGGACCTGGTCGTTGGCGGGGAAGAAGAGCTTCCAGTAAAGCAGCTCGTTCCAGGTGTCCGGCACGCCGGGGAGGCACCAGTGCGTGCAGTCGGCGTAGCTTCTGGGGTCTTTGCGCTGCTCCGGCGTCGGCTCCGCCCACAGCTTCCTGTACACCTGCGTGTGCGCGTCGGCGCGGTACTCCGACAGCCGCGTGACGTTCACCACCCCGACTGGCACCCGCGACTCGGCCAGCACCTCGCCGGTGACCCGCAGCATCGCGGTGTTCGTGCTGCCAAGGTACGACGCGTCGCCGATCGGCGACGTGCGGTTGTAGCAGTTGCCGCCCTCCGCCTCGTCGCCCCACTCCCTGCTACTGTTAATCACCAAACCAAGTGTCGGTCACTTGTTGATTAAGCTCTGTCGATCGCAGCTACTCTAACAAGTAGTAAGTGGATTGATGATGATGATGCATGGGAGAGTGAGATCGATCAGGATTCAGGAGCTGACTCTGTGTGAGTAGGCGACGCGGTGACGAAGAACACCCGCGAGTTCTTGGGGTCGACGTTGTGCTCCAGCCACCGGGTCACCTGGTAGAGCACCAGCCGGTACGCCTCCGCGGCCTCCATCTCCACGATGTCCTTGCTCAGGTCGTTGTCAGCGCCCCGCCTGAAGAAACCATCCATCGATCAGTCCATCACCGCATCAAAAGCTTTACATTGTTCAGATCAAAAGCAGGGGGGTGGCAAGTGACTTACAGGATCTGGATCTTGTCCCCTGTCATCCACCAGAGGTAGGAGTTGAACACCAGGATGTGCGCGCCCTTCCAGAACCGCGAGTGCTTGTCCATCGGCGCGCCCCGGATGAGGCGGTCCTCGAGGCGGTGCTCCACGGAGTCGTCGGAGTTGGACTCGGCGAGCATCGGCGCCCAGTAGAACTCGATCGTCGCGTCGTAGTCCTGGGGCCATGAGAAGATGATCAGTAAGATACATACATACATGGCTACATACATACGATCCTGCAAACGGCAACGAAGCAGAGAAACTTCCGAAGAACCTTGGCTCTGAAGATGCTGAGGGAGTCGACGCTCTCGAACGACTTGGCGCCGTCGGGGATGGCGCGGTGGAGCATGCAGATCAGGGAGACGTACTGCCCGCGGTGCAGCGAGTCGCCGATGAACAGCATCCGCTTGCCGCGCAGCATCTCCAGCATCAGCGTCGCGTTGAAGCTGCACTACGTCATCAATCCCGTAAACCAAACCGGCTGTCAGCCCAGTAATTGCTTTCATGTACGTACTAGTAATCGTCAGCAAAGAATTTTTGTCGACTTGGCGCCTCTGTCGGTGCTCCAACAGCGAGATGCAAAACCCGGAGGCTGTCCACTGCATGACGCATGACCTCGCACCCAACTAATCCTTGCCTCTTATGATGCCATGAGATTCAGGACCACGAGCTTTGGGACACGCACGTTTTGTTCTGTCCTACTATCAACGAGTCGTCAACCTCGTCGACACTGAAACTTCCCGTTTTCAAAACCCAATAACCTGGAGACTGAACAGGTCACTGAACGTTCATGTGCTCACGGCTCACCACCACCCCTCCCGGAGATGGATTCATATCGGCAAACTTTACCATATTTTATAACCATTCATTACAGAATCAATGTTTAAGTAATGATTGCATGATTTATGGTTTTGCTTTTTAAATATATTAATATAATTTAAGTAAAAAATAATTTAAAATTATGAAGCGTTGATTATACAATAAATGAATAAAAAGTATTGAGTATGGTAAAGTTTGTCATAGATAGCCAAAGATAGAATCCCTCGGAGATCAGATAGTTTGGCAGGTCAAACAGTGCATCATGGGAAAGAGACGGTTCACAAGGCCACAAACATGGAAGGGTCTCACTGTCTGCTGCTTACTAGGATTACAAATCAACCAAATTTTGTGGACCGCGTTCAGCTGAACACTTTGAACAATTATTGTTGGGTTTACAGTGGCTGATCTTTGTGCTAGGATTACTGTACAATCTTTACTATTTAAATCTATAATTTTTCTGTTGTGTGTATTAGTAGCAGCTCGCCAGCAGACAATCTATCGCTAAACACAACACGGATTACTAGTTCTGTTGCAATTCAGAGCTCCAGTGGAAGTGATGTTACTGCTAACACGGAAGTAACCTTTTCCTACCACGACAAGAATGTGGCTCACCTAACTTCTCTGTACACTGGAATGCGGAGGCTGTCTTTTGTGCCCGCATTATTGCCGTCACTAGCATGGCCATGGCACAGCACTCGAACTGGCAGCTGAGCTACTAGCCTGACTGGCGAGTGAGTAAGCTATGGTTAGTTTTACCGCGAGTCCTTTTAACCTTTGCAAAAGGAGCAGTGCTGCAGTGGTAACTTCTTACCGTCACTAGTCACGGTTTCTTGCAAGTTACTACAGCTACAGTCTTGCAGCAGCGCAAAGCAGGGCCACGGGCTCTTGCTAAAAGGAGGAGGAAGAAGAAGAGCGCATTGGATTCTTGCTACCGACACGCACGGCACCGCCAATCACCGGCGGAACGCGTGAAAACGAGAAGAGACGGCCGGCGCCGGCGAGGAGGAAAAGAGCGCTCGTAGTCGTATCGAAACCGTACCTGGGCAGCGAGCACCCGCGCGGCTGCCACCGCCAGTGCTGGTACCCGCTGTCGGCGCGGCCGTGCGCCTGGCAGGTGAGCTGCGGCGGGACGTAGGGGCACTCCCACTCCTGGTACACCGGCCGCGCCGCCTCGTCGTAGACCCACTCGCCCTGCCCGACGTCGCACCCCTCCGGCGCCGCGCCCACCGCGAACGGCAGCGGCCCGGCCCCGTCGCCGCCCTTCACAATGGCAAAGATTAGCCTTGTACCCGAGTACCCGACGGCCAAAGCCGTGAACCTTGTCTGAATTAAGTTAACTTCGCGGCGCGTACCTGGCCGGCGACGCGGAGGAACGGCGCCGCGGCGGCGACGAGCGCCAGCACGGCGAGGAGCTTCATTGCTGCTGCGCGCGACACGGGTGGTGGTGGTATTGGCTTGGCGGACTTGGCTCGCTCCCGTGACTTGGGTTTACAGGGACGCGATGAGGCGCATTGGGATCTGGGAGCTGGTGAGCTACTGCTACTCTATCAGTCTGTGACCGAGGTAGACTGCTTCTCCATCGGATATAGTGCCGAGAGCGGGCGAGAGACAGACAGGGGTCCAGCTCCCTCGGCGTCTCGCTCCTACTCTAACAACCGGGCCGTGAGCAGGACGACATCAGGGAGCCTTTGTCAATGGTCTTTTTTATGAGGAGATCTGGTCGATCGCGTGCTGCACGGCCGGTGAGAGTTACTCACCGGATTAGGTGAGGAAGTGGAAACAGTCAACATGCTTACGGGTTACTTTTGGGATCCTTTGGTTGGAACTTCGTTCGATGGAATTTGGGCACATTTCGTTTGAAATGAATGGGTTCAGTGAAGCGTTCTTGTTGGTTCTGCACGGACTGCTTAAATAAGATGTGGAGCTCCTTGAAACCTTGACGCGAGCTCGATCCTCTTGTTGTTTCCTTCATTTTTGAGGAAGTGCGTAAATGCAGGATGTCACAGAAGCAGGGGTACGGACCTAACACGGCGGTGCACTTAAACGTAACGCGGCATATTTGCTTCTGTTTAAAGACACCCTTCCGGACCCCCCCCCCCCACCCCAAAAGTTTCTAAAAAATTGGAAACCATTTCATTAGACCAAAAATGAACCCTATCATTAGTTGAGAAAATCTCCTGCTCGTTCGCTTCAGACATCTGGCGCACCTAAATCTTGCCTGATCCGATCATATCCAGAGTGGAGCGACAGACAGAACAAGCGAGGGGCACGTTTCACTGAACATTGCCCAGTTGACTGATGGTAGCACCACGTTTCGAAAGCAGAATTTTCGAATAAATAAGCGTTGTATAAATGAATAAAATAGAAAACGCGAGGCTTTCTCTCTTCTAAGCGAAGTCATTGGAGAAAGGGAGGGTTAAAAAGGGCCGGAGCAGGTGGTGGTGGGATACATGCGTTCGGTGAGGCTTCTGGTACTGCAAACCTGATGAACAAGCAAACGCCGAGACGGCTGAGAAAAGCGAACGGAAATGTGTGCTTTCCCGGGCCTTAACGGGGACGCATCGGCGGGTGCCGTCCCGCGGCACCGCAAGGACGGCATTCCCTCCCCTGGCCGTGCCGCCGTCGCTTTCGCCTTTCCCGTTGCGGTTCCTACCAGACGTGCTGAACTAGCAACGTCGACGCGCGCCAACCCGTCCGCTCTGTGCAGGTCAGGGCGCACTCGACCAACCAAAACCCGCACCTGCTGGTTTGTTAAGACTCAAGAGAGACAACATGCCGAGCGCGAGCGGGTAGTGCCGGTGCGCTGGGCGTTGCGGCGTCGCTCGTGACCGACGAGGACGACCACTTCCGTCTCACCAGCAGCAACCTGCTCCCGTGCTCGGTGCTCCGTCGTTTACTCGCAGTGCAAGACGTACGCGTGCGTGCCCGGCCGTGCGTACATCTATCGGCGGTAGGTTTAGGACTTTGGAGGCATACAAACCCCCTCCAGCAGTAGAGTGATTTTATCTGGGCATGGGCGCATGACCAATGCCCATACACACGTTCTCTGTCAACAAGCTGGTCTCCTGATCTGATCCCAACGGTAGTGCCAGTGCCGATGCAGGTTTGGACCAGCTGCTAGCATAGCAGCCGTGCACTGTTAGTCTGTTACCCTTGCCTGAGACGAGAACGAGGTCATCACCCAATAGTTCACGAAACCGGCGACGAATCTTTGTTGGTAGGGATTATGCAGGGCATGGAGCGATTATGCGCTTTGCAGAGTTAGTAAGCAACCATACACGTTACCCCACATTGGCACCAACCATCTTTTCCCACCTAGCTCCTTTTTAACCTGCGGCATGTTAAGGTGTCAAACCAAACCGGTGGTTTGGAACAGATCTTTAGGGGGCCTAGAGGGAGTACGCGCGCGCCAAATGACAGACAGGTAGGTCGCCACCACATGCCTCTGATGCTGCAATCAAATGAATCGTATACACACATAGGGGCACCTGCAGATCGATTCCATTAAGCTACTGACAGTTTGGTGTGCGTTCAATCAGCAACAACCGGTCCATAAGGTAATTCATTCAATATCCAAGATCAGGTTCAGTTGCTGCAGGGGGTGGCTACTCCGAGTCTCCGACTGGAAAGCGCCGGGCCGGGCTCTGGTGCGCCGTCACCGAGAAAACAGTCATCACGGCATGGTGTTGGCGCTGCAGGCGCAGCATGCACGCCTGCTTCACGCACAGCACAGAACAGCAGGCAGCACCGAAGCAGCCTCATGTGCTCCGTAGTAGGTTGCCGGCGTCAAAGCTGCGCGCGCGCTGACAAGGAACGTAACGGGCGGTGTCTACCGGCCCCGGAGAAACGACGCCGTTTGATGGAAGCTCGCTGTAGATCACTAACAATTGCTGCGGCCTGCAAGTCAAGAGCCGGACACGATGGATTGGACGCAAATCATTTTTCCAACTAGAGAACAGAGAGGCTACGGGAACAGCGGCTCCTACGCCTAGCAAGAAGGACGATGCCACTGGGATTAGGGATTCTGTTAGCCACCTAACAATACTGTGCCAACAGGTACAGTAGGACGTAGCAGCAGTTGCCTGCATGCATCAACAGCAGAGTTAGAGTCAGCAGCAACCTGACGGATGCGCCGCTCTGTTTGTGTATCGCCATCAGATACCGACCAGGTAAGGGTGACTGGGATTTGGGAGAGCCATCAACACAGGGCTGAGGGCTCCTAGCCCGTAAAGAATCGGCCTATGAATCAGATATGACTAGCCTTTGCCTACGGCTTTCGACGAACAAAACCACACAAAAGGCACAAATTTAAAAGTCAATCATCTGGTGCAATTTCGGCACTCATGTTTTTTTTTTCAATAAAAGAATCATAGTACGTTGATACACCTGGTGCAATTTCGGCACTCGTTTTTTTTTTCTTTTCAATTTCGGCACACCAAGCCGCGTGGAAACAAAAATTACAGCGTGGATATGGACAGGTAGCAAACTACAACAGCGCTTCCATCTCTTCCATGCGTAGTACTACTTCAGAATGTTGGACCTGTCTGATGTCAGCTAGCGAGCTCTCCAGCAAGATATACTCCGCTAGCCTCCGAAGAATGATGTGCTGTTACTACGCTTCCAGTCACAGAGAACATGAGAATCAGCGTACCAATCTCTTCAGATGCCCCAACCTTAGCTCAGGGGAAAAAGAGCTTCGAGTAGAGCAGCTCGTTCCATGTGTCCTGGAGCCCAGGAAGGCACCAGTGCGTGCAGTCGGCGTAGCTTTTCGGGTTCGCGATCTGCTCCGGGGTTAGCGGGTTCCACTGCTTCTTGTATATCTGAGTGTGAGCGTCCTTTCTGTACTCGGATAGCTGGGTGATGTTCACAACACCGACAGGGATCTTGGACGTGCTGAACACTTCACCGATGACGCGCATCACGCCCTTGCTAGTGCCTGGTCCCCAGTAGGATAAATCTTTGATAGGAGTTGTCTGGTTGTAACAGTTCCCGTCAGTATCTTCACCCCAATCTTTGCTCCTGGTAACAGAATATAGAAGCATGGTTCAATCGTTGGCATATCAGAGGCTTTCTGGGGTCACTTTCCTGAATCGCGATAGAGTCAGAAAAAAGGCTAAGCATTCAGGGCTTGTTACCTTGTATGAGTGGGTGACATGGTGACAAAAAACACTCTTGAATTTTTAGGGTTCATATTGCTCTCGACCCATTTTCGCACAGCACCCAGTACCATTCCATAGGCCTCCTCCGTTTCCATTTCTATGATATCCTTGTTTTTATCCTCAAAAGAGTTTCTCCTGGAATTAAAATGGTTTCAAAATGTAAGAGCAATTGCCTTATCTCCATTAGTCAGGGTTATTTTAAAATGAAACTGTAGAACTATCGTACTAGTTGTTAAACAAAATATTCTTTCCTGAAACTATCATATCCCATGATCTCCTGTTAATATTTCAAGTATCAGGAAAATACAGTTTGAAACAGACAGTAAAACACTTACAATATTTTCATCTTTTGTCCGGTCATCCACCAAAGGTATGTATTGAACACCAAAATGTCAGCCCCCTTCCAAAATTTAGCATGCTTTTCGATGGAAGCTCCACGAACGATCCGGTCCGTGACACGGTGCACAACAGCGTCATCAGAATTTGACTCAGCCAGAAATGGAGCCCAATAGAACTCAATGGAGGCATTATAGTTCTGGCAAAAAATATTGCAATGTTATATTCAGTAATGCTGAAGCACAGAAAAATGCATCACCATAAGAAGGAAAACAATGAGGACATTTTATCACTTTGCAAGGAATATATGAATCGGACTATAGTTGTCTTTACCAAATTCATGCATTTTATGGAGCAATTACAAACAAGGGAAAAGGGGAAAAAAAACGAATGTCTCATTGAAAGGCATGACTAAGAAAGTCATCTTCAGTAGCTACAGTTGATTCAGGTTCATTGAACAACAATTTTGCCCTGATCAGTATCTTTTCAGTGTATCAGTACTGTTCTTTAAGCCTTCACTTACTATGTAAAATGAAAATCAATGAATACCTTTGCTCTGAAAACTGTGAGTGAATCAAACGTCTCCATGGACTTGGAGCTCTCAGGGATGACCCGGTGCAGGAGGCAAACCAATGACACGTATTGTCCTCGATTTAGAGAATCTCCAACAAACAGCATGCGCTTGCCCCGTAGCATCTCTAGCATTAGAGTCGCATTAAAGCTGCAAGGCATAACATTTTCCAGTGTAAGAAAACACATTTCAGATAAGCCAACACTCCAAGAACTCCATAACTCGCATAACAAAATATCAAACAGAGCATGGAATTCAATCTTTCCTCTATTAACATTTACCATCGCTGAGCACTAGGTAAACTAATGTGTTAAACATGCCGCAAGCATTGGGAATACTAGTGAGCAATGTGACATTTATCTGCACCCTTAAGTGCAAGGGATTCTCAACTAAAAAAATGTGTCCCATAAACTAAACAGCTGGATTCCTCCAATCCCCTGCCACGTACCACCCTCAGGCCCCTCACACGTCGCATCAGAATTCTGAAAGCCCCAATTAAGCAATTAAGTCCCATCGTTATCGAACAGCCACAAAAGCTGAGAATGAGGTTCAACCGATAGCAACACTGCACCAGCACCCGCGCACTATGACAACCGCTGAATCAGGTTGGATCCCCGGATAAAGAAGCGTGATAAAGGGCTTTGGCCGTGCAAGAAGGGGTCCGTCAGCTCCATCCATGGGGGCCGGATGAGACGCTGAAAAAACGCTGTGCGGCAGAATTCCCGTCCCGCTACGCCACCACACCCTTTCTTCAGCAGCCGGCCCCGCTTTTCCTGCTCGAACCCCGTGCTCCCACGTGAAGCCTGCCTGTGCATCCTTTGCTCGGCCGGATGCACGCACTGGCCGCGGCGCGAGGTTCCCGGCACGGGAGCCGGCGACGGCAGCGACAACTGGAGCCCGCGTGCGAGACGCGCCATGGAGCATGGACCACGACGCCCTCGCCGTCTACGAAATCTCGCGTCTTCTATTGAAGCGCCGTCCAGGCCACGAATTCTCTGGCCCATCGTGCGAGGCAGGTGGGCATGACTCCAGGCTGGAGTCTCCAGCTGTGCGGTGTGTAGTTGTGTACCCGTGCCACGGTTGCCAATGCGTCTCGCTGACTCTCAAATGAAGGCACCGCAGTACTGTCGAATTTCACATATCAACGACTCAGATCGATGAGTGTTGTTTGTAGAAGAATTCATTTGTTATAGACTCCACCGGCTGCAGATGATGCACACTTTCTCTTTTCTCCCGCGTCGCAGGTCCTCGGCCGCTTTTTCTTTTCTCCCGCGTCGCCGGTCCTCGGCCGCTGCTCGGCGGGGCGGCCGGGCGCATTATTGGTTTGTGTGAAGGGAGAAGGCCCGGCAAACTGCCCCCAATCCATCCGCATCAATGCGGATGCCGATGCCGTCGATGTTCGTGAGCCGTCTCCCTAGGGTCCGCCCGTTCCGCACGCGTCGCGTACGTGAGCCGTCTCTTCCTCGCCGCACGGCCGCGCGCGCCCCACCCGCCCATACAAGGCGCCGTAATGGCTGGCTGCCGGCCCACCCACCCACCCACGGCCGCGATGTACGGTCGCGGGGGCCACCAACCCAACGCGGCGGACCACCAGGAGCCCTGAGGCTCGCGTACTACGCCGCCTGCGCCGCGTGCCCTCCAACCAGTAGCGCTCGTCTCGGATGGTCCAAACCGAAGGGGAGGGCGTGCCGACAAAAGCTTCAAAATCTCGCCGTTTTTCGCCGCTTCCGTCCCAACCGGGACGGCTACAGCGACACGTCGCTGTCGACTCTTTGTTTTGAAGGAAGAAAGACGAAGACCTTCTATTTACGGAGAAAGACGCAGACCTAATAATCCGGTTAACTTCGTCGCGGCGAAAATTAGTTCAAAATGGCGTGGAGGATCTTTGATCCGGCACCTTCTAGCTAGAGATCGATCACCGTTGTTCACAGCAGAAAAATGGTGAAAAACAGCAAGAAAATGTACAGGACGAGGAGAGGAGGAGAAGTACGGACCTCGGGAGCGAGCACCCGCGCGGCTGCCATCGCCAGTGCTGGTAAGCCTTGTCGGGGCGGCCGTGCGCCTGGCACGTCAGCTGCGGCTGGATGTACGGGCACTCCTCCTCATGGTACCACGGCCGCGCCGCCTCGTCGTACACCCACTCCCCCTGCCCGACGTCGCACCCCGCCGGCGCCGCGCCCACCGCGAACGGAAGCTGCACCGCCTTCGCCGCCGCGTGCTTCTCCTCGGCCTTCTGTAATCCAAGAAAACCTTGTTGTCAGCACGCGTTCACCTGCACTGCTGCATGGACACTGACCCGGAGCCGACGGCCGGGAGGGAAAAAAAAAGGAGCTTACGTCGTGACGCGGACGGCCGATCTGCCGGCGGTCGTGGTGGCGCGGCGGGCGGTGTAGGAACGGCTGGTGGAGCGTGGACGAGAAGTCCTTGAAGTAGAGCACGGAGACGAAGGTGATGAAGGCGAGCGTGAGCGCGTACGACGTCAGGAAGGGGCTCCGTCCCCGCGACCCGTTACCGCCGTGCTGCGGCTTCCCCCCCATTCGCAGCGGCGGCTTGGGGAGCCTCCGCGCTCCCTCCCTTTCTCTAATCCTACTTGTGCTATCCACGCACCTCTCTTCTCGCCGCTCGCATCGCAAGGTTCGCTGGCGACGCAGTGGTGGAGAACGAGATCCGCTGATCTGATGCTGTCGATGCGGTAGCGGGATCTGGGAGAGGCGCCGAGGAGTGAAGAGAGGAGAAGCGGAGCAGAAGAGCAGGCTGGTCTGCTTTCCCTTTGGGCCTTTTGTTGGTGGAGTTCGCTTTGTCGAGTGTGTACTGTGTAGTGGGTTGGGGAAGGTGGGAGACTGGAGAACGCTGCTGACTATCGGAGTGGTTCCAGCTGGCCAGCTGAGCTGAGGCCAGGAACTGCCTGAAATTGGGGCAAGCGAACGTGTTTCCTGGAACAAACTGTGCAATCTCTCTTTTTCGTGAAATGAACTAGGCGTATTCACTTAAGTATACTTAGTTACTGTGGTATTAGCTGCCAATCAGCTCGTATAATTGTTGTTAAACGAGTCGTCGTTTGCTTGGCGCACTCAACAGCTGAGCACATTAAAACTCGGGTTCCGGTCGGTGCTCTTGGGAGCGCCTTCCATTCCGTGGACCATGTGCAGCACGATGGGGACTGACGTTTTCAGGTCACTGCTCCCATGAGACTGATGCTTGCATTAGAAGGCGACCAATGATTAATTAAGCATCGCAACTTCGAACCACTTTCCAGGCCCCATGCTGCCGGTGCACTGAACTGGTCTGGACACAGCACTGCGTTTGATTTGATCGGTAAACATCGTTTACTATGAATTGCAACTTGCAACAGCAACTGTAACTTTGCACGAAAACGGAAACTAATGTTACTGAAAAATGGATGATTTATCGGATATACTTTTCTGACCTAAGAGAAAAGACAAAGACCACCTGGAGTAGCAAATTCAAAGGTTAGCCGGAGAGGAGAGGACGTGAAACACGGAAAAGGAATCCGAGGAGCGCGCGATTATCGGCTTGTGGTACATGTGTGAAAGTGAACGGGGTGTTTGTTTGGTCGCAGGCCGAACTCGAGGTCGCTTCAACGAGACCGGAGTCAACAAACGATAGGACACTGGATTTCATAACCGACTCGCACACGTTACGGGCTTTTGGAATGGAGGGATCGAAAAACGCAGAAGGAAAAGTATAGAAAAATGATAGAAATGTATATGTAAAATAGATGATTGTAAAATATAGAAACGTTAGATGAAAGTTTATTTGGATGAGGCATAGGAAAATGAAGAATTCGTTTCACAGAAATGTTAAGGATGAAAAAAAATTCATCAAGTACATGATTTACGTGCATCTTCTCTTTTTCATTGAGCAAGACTAGTGATAATGAATTATTCATCGACAGTAGCAACACTTAGCTCCTCGTACTTTTGTGCACAGTGATTTTCACAAGAGCTCGGAGTGGATGTTACAAATCCTATGAAATCAACATGTAAAAGGATAAAATCCTATAGAATACAAGTGGTGCTTCCTACTTGCCAAATCATAGGATAGATTTTCTTTGGCAACAGCATTTCTCCAAAAATCCTACAAAGGCCCCCTAATTAAACGGAAGGTTGCGTGTCGGCCACGCAGGAACATCTTTTTCTTGAAATTGAACCATTCATATAAAATTCACGTGTGCTGTGAAATTCCCGTGCACCGCGAGATGCACTTTCGGTTCTTTGTTCAAAAACAAGCGCACCGACGATTCGAACAGAACATGAATTTGAACTAGCCGAATCTTTTTTTTTTTCAGCGGGGCTTGAATGGATTGCTCGGCCAAATTAGGCCCATTACCTCAAGCCGAATGAATGAAGCCCACGCAACATTCTACTGTGCGTAACTTCGGGACCATGCGACCAAGCCCAATGCACGCACAGACAAAAAGCACAAAACGATAGGCTCCCCCTGGTGATGCCGGTCGCTGCTCGCGTTCTCGTCTTCCCTGCCCACCTCCATCCTCACGAACAGCCAATCCGACCAAATCCCCCTCGCCGCGCCGCCAACCGCCGCCGATGGCAGCTCGGCGCGGCCCCCACGTCATAAGCCTGCACGACCCGAACCCGCCGCTCCTCGGCCGCGCGCCAGGGTCGGCGTCG
>BCLF01000013.1:3946918-3964799 GCA_001602275.1 Zoysia japonica
TCAAGGCGCGGGACGAGGACATGCAGGACCTCCTCGTCGACAACCAGCGGTTCGCGGCCACGCACGTCGCGCTGCAGCAGCAGCTCATCGCGGCGCAGCACGAGCTGCGGGCCGTCTCCGTCGCTGCCACCAGGGCCCGCGCCGAGCGCGAGGGCGAGGTGGCCGCGCTGGCGGACCAGGCGGCGGTCATCGAGACTGAGGCGCGCGCTGTGGCCGCGGCGCGGGAGGAGGTCGACCGGGTTCACGCGGACGTCCAGGTGCTCGCTGCGGCGCGCAGGGAACTACTCAACCGAGTCCAGGTTCTCCGAGAGCAGTTCTCTCTCGCGCAGGCCGAGGCGGGGAAAACAAATTCTGTCCGTGCTCAGATTGAAACTATGCGCCAGGAGATCCAGAAGGGCAGGTATTGCTGTTAGTTCACATCTCCGGTTAGGTTAACTTCAAGTAGTGATGAATATGCATTTTTCAAGATCAATGCATAAAAATATGCACAAGAGCATTTCACGTCATCCGTGGAAGGATTAGGATATTTATATTTCATTCACAGCTGCTGCTAAACCTGCTAACAAAAATCTAGTTAGAAAATTGACATGGTTGCTTGCATGCCGAGTATCCACTCACAATTTCACATTGCTTTCATGATTTGTGAAGTAGAAATATGCATTGCTTTCTACTTAAGCGAACTGAGTTATTCAAAGGAAGCTTTTGCATTGTCACTGTTTCAGTCACTTAGGTTGTTTGCAGCTTGTGCTTAGAGCAGAGGTGACTCCTCACAAGGTGACTATGAAGAATGATGTTTCTAGATACCAATGTATTGATTAGGCTTGTTTTCTTTCGTCACTGTGAAAGTCTGGTAGCATATGCTGAGTCTGAGATCACATTTCTGATTTGATGACAGCCAACCACTTTTGTGTTATGTATCTAGCGCTTTAAGAATTTACTGGTTTACTACGGTTTGTATGTATATGATAGTCATATGCAAGTGCTGTGAATAGCACTTTGGGTGAACTAAGTTCTTTCCTTAGTTTGTAAATATTTGAGGCTTACATGTAGGGCATTTCGCTGCACTTTCATTGCTGCATGTTTCCGATGGCTTGTCTTGATCCAGAATATTTATAATGGCTCTTGTTAAACGAGGATGTACAATTTTCTCTGATGTTTTTCACATTATTCTGTCAGAGCTGCAGTTGATTTTGAAAAAAAGGCACAAGCTGATAACCTTGAACTAAGTAAAGAAATGGAGCGAAACATGATCGCTGTGGCTAGTGAGATTGAGAAGCTCCGAGCAGATCTTGCAAATGCTGAAAAGGGGGTCCTTACACCATCATCGGCAGCACCAGCGGTTTCTAACCCAGGTATCATAATGAATCTGATCTAAGTATATATTATTGCTTTTATCAAAGTACATATTAAGTATTAGGGAGGAACAATCATGTGCATAGGCGATTAGTTATCATGGCATAGCAGGCTGTTAGAGTCAAAACTAATTCCTTTTAGCAGCCAGGGCTAGCGATTCTTTGCGAAATCTATATGAGTAATAATGAGCTTTCTCTATCGTATAACTCCAAGAAACTAACTTTTAACTGATCTTGTTATGCCTTAACATACTGTGGGAACCTAAACGCATTGAAAAATCTTCCATGATACTTAATGTGAGTATTTGTCAGTTTAACTTTCTAATTTGACCAGCTTATCTGAAAACTTAGCCTTTTAGGCTTATGGTATGGAAAGAGAAAAATCTTGCTTGCTGTTACAATTCAAGAAAATATATGGGAATATTAGCTTAAGAGGAGCTTTTGGGGCTTGTGGTAGAGATAGTAAAAAAATGTGGTAGTAGCTCCTATTGAGATTAAGATACTTGCCTTCTTTTTAGTCTGGTGAAGCTGTAAGCTAGGGCCAACATGCACTTAGGCAGGCTTCATTGTTGTTCTTACTCCAAGTTGTGTTCTACTTCTATTATGTTGGTGTCCTTAATTTTGTTTCTTTTTGTCAATATTAGGATATGCTGCTACATATGGTACTGCAGCAACTTATCCTGGAACATATGGCAATCCTGAGGCAGCATATGCTGCACACTCTTATCCAGATGCTTATAGCACTAACCAGGTATATTGGCACACTATTGTTTGCTTTTAGATTGTTGTGCATGTGAATGCATTGAACAGAAATATTGAAGTAACTTAAGGATTGATTCCTTTTTTGTGTTATTTGAGCATCTGGTATTATATTTTGAATGATATGTGTCCTTCCCTCTCTCTTCTTTTCTATGCTTCTCCTTTCTTACCCTTGACAGGGATTAGTATATCTTCTATATATCTTGAAATATTGTTTCTGCTCCGTTGTGATTTGCCTGTTGCACTGGATCTCTAAATGATATGGCTACGGAAGCATGTCATAGCATAGCATGATTAAGTAAATAACATCTAATAGCATATCATGATTAAGTAAATAACATCTGGTGTTGACATATCACTTGTGGTGATCTATGCATTTAGGTCCATAATTATGTGAACTACTTGCACAGGTCCTAGCCTGTAAATCCTCACTAAGATACACATTGATTCTGTCTTTGACATCACATGGATTGTGATAAGCTCATTTGGAGGAACAACTTTAATGTTGGCTAGCTTTACTACTGGCCCCTAAACCAAGTTGTGAATGATAGTATCAGTCCTTTTCAGGAACACAAATATGTGTCTAATGCTAAATATGATTTGCCAAACAGAGTGGTACAATTTTGTTTCCGCTTTTGTCATTGCTCTTTACAAAGTATCACTGATAACCATTGCACATGGCAGCAGCTCCCCATAGAATTATCTTGAATCTGGTTTCACAAAAGTACCACATGGCCTTCTTCAAATGACTAATGTATCTTCTTTGTGGCAGGCTCATATGAACACCGATGGCAATAGATACATGAGTCAACCTGTTTCATATGCGCAATACGATACCCAGCAAACCAATATTCAAAGATGACTGCTGGTTCGAGATAGCTTTGACCTGCTTGCCGCTTCGGCTCCGTCAATGTAAGATTCTGCAAGCTGAGGGCATTTGGAGATATTTTTCATTACATGGAAGAGCTGCAAATCCTCTTAGTTCGTGTTTCTTTTTTATTCTGTTATAATCTGTTTTGAATGTATGGGCTAGAAGTTTGAACCCACCTGATGATTCACCAGTTATTCGGCAAATCACATTCAAGATGACTCGTACATGGCACATGCAGCGGCTCCGTCATCTGTACATACATAATGGATAATGACAGAAAACTTGCAGTTTCTCTGATCGTTCGTGCTTTTTGGCGGAGAGTTGCTTCAGTTGCCTGATTGTTTGCTTTGCCTTTGCCCGGTAGAGGAAGCGATAGCAATCAATTTACTCTTACGCCGGCTTACTAGATAGATTATGAAATAATATCGGTGTCTTTTTTGTTAAGATTCTCTGAGTTTTCCTGTGTAGTGTTTTGAAAGCTCGTTGACGAAACTGAAAAAAGAACGTAGTCATCCTCCATTTGAAATTTAAAAATAAAATAAAATGTAAGTACGTAAAGGATCCATCTCAAGATATGCACACACGGTATCTAAAATTCTTTTAACTGAACGTACTTTTTTTTTCCTGAAAATTAAGGTGCAAAATAATAGGTCAGGCATACTAGGGTTAACCCACTCCTGTGGAACACCTCTGGGCCAGATTCTAAGCTCTCTCGATGGCCCAATTATCTCCTTGTTTCGGTAGCCCAGGGACACGGCCCGTCAGTCACAGGGAGACGCGTAGGTCGGTTCAGAAGTTTAGTCCCACATCGGCAAGCGATGCGGGTTGCCAGGGAATCGCCGCCTATAAAACCACGGCATGGTGCTCCGTTGCTCCATACTTACCTGGACGGGGTCGACGGGCGATCAGGAAGTCTCGTGGCCTAGGTCAGTGGCCCGCATTGCACTTCGCGGGTGCGCTGGCTTACCATCTCCCCAAGTGGGAGAGTGGACGTCATAATTTGTGGTAGAGGGGGTACGCGTTCGCGCGGCCCCTGCCAGTATCATGAAAAGTTAAATTTTGGTCCTTGGCCGGTTTCTTGTATCATCAAGTCGGTATATTGTTGAGGAGATTGGTACTTCTGTGCGGGTACCCGACGCGCAGTTTTACCCTGTGGGTTAATATTTATATTTTTTAATCACCTCATCATTAATAATATTTACAAAATTACATAATTTTAATATAAAAAATATAATTTTTACAAAATTTTATTTAATGATGAATTCAAAATATATAATTATTATGTAATAAAATATTATTAGTTATATATTATTAATAATTACATTGCTAAAGAATTAACTTTAATTAAACTAAAAATGTTTTTATATTTTAGAATGGAGAGAACACCCAATTAACCATTTTTCTTAAAATTTTTTTGTATTTGAGTTTTTTTTTTCATCTGAGATTGTGAATTTCGATTATCATTCACGTATTGTACCGTTTGCTTTTGCTTTAGCACGTGACAGCTCATGGGCGCGCGAGCAACTTTGTGCCGTGCTCCGCGCAATCCCAGCCCTCCAGCGCGATGTTTCTGGCGTTCTACCGTCCAGATGCCCGTGAGTACGTGTCGCCGTCCAAAGTAATCTTGAAAGGCCGAACGCCAACCAGCCTCTTCTCAGTTCTCACCGGGAAGGAAAGCGCTTTCCAATTTCCAAATCGAAGAGACACACCCCTTCGATTCGCCATGGCTGCTCCGCACAGTCCGCTCCTGCTGCTCCTATTCCTCATCGGCGCCCTCCTCGCGGCCGCCTCGCTGCCCTTGGCGGCCGGGGTCGACACCTTCGACGTCCGCCGTCACCTCTCCACCGTCACCAGGTGCAGCTCCACTCCCACCCCGAGGCTCTCAAGCCACTGATCTGAAATTGTTTGCTGGTTGGGGGCTATGGCGTCCTTCGATTGTGCAGTTTAGTTTCGAATGTTAGGTGCTTGAATCGCGTTATTGGGGTGGCTGGAGCTAGGGCTCGTGAGAATGGGGAACAGGATAACCAGGAACGAAGCAGGCTGATTCCTCGGTAGCTCCGCCTCTGGCTCATTAGCCGTCACTTGCACTCCCCGGACTGTGCTAACTTCTGATGAATGAACTTTGCCTAATTATTGTTTGTCTGTCTAACCGTAACTGAACATGTTCTGTTTTGGCATGTATTATGGATAATGGATCTTTTGTAATCTATAAACCTGATATTTGAAGAGTAGATGATGTATCTATCCGCAAGTTATATCATTTCCAAATTTTGTTATGATACGATGGCATTTTGTTGGAACAAAGCTTTAAAAATGGAAAGGGGTATGTCGTGAGCCTACATCAACAACGAGTACTATCTGAATGATATTATTTTATATGATTATGTCAATTGAATCCTAGGTCCAGTTCCACTTCCCTGAACATAAGGGTCTAATCCTATGACAAAATTCCAGGTACGATGTGGCCAGAGGGTCCAATAGTGCCGTCTCATCGCCTTCAGTCTCAGATGGTTGCCGTGTGATCCACCTCAATCTGGTGGTAAGTCCTATTTTTTGGGATGGAGGGAGTACATGTTAATGTCTTTGTGCTATCCAGTTCTTGCGTGTACTGCATACCAATGTTTCTGATCAACTGTTTTGTGTGATACCTATTATATTTGTAATAAGCTTTATGGTGCTAAGCTGTTTTCTGGATTTGGCAAGTTATGAATGTGTAATAGAGAAATAGTCAATTTTTTTAATCTACTCCCAAATAAAATGGTGTACTCTTACTGAGAATTTGGGTGGTATGGGAGTGCAATAATTTTGTAATTATGTTTTTCAGGCAAGACATGGGACTCGGGCTCCTACCAAGAAGCGAATCAAGGAACTGGATAGACTAGAAGTTCGGCTGAAAGCTCTTATAAACGAGGTAAAACAAGGCCCTGAGAGTCATCTGAAGAAAATTCCGTCCTGGATACAGGGGTGGGAATCACGTTGGAAGGGTAGAACTAAAGGTGGTGAGCTGGTTAGCGAAGGAGAAGAAGAATTGTACAAATTGGGCATGAGGGTGAAGGAGAAGTTTCAAGATCTGTTTGATGAGGAATATCACCCTGATGTATATTCTATAAGAGCAACTCAGGTCAGCACTGACATAGCTTTTCCAATCTACTACAAAGTGTATTCTTACATCTATATATTGTGATTACCCTTTGTCCATCGTCACAATGAAGGTAAAAAGTACGGGCACATTTTCTCATACTGCCCTGTTGTTCTTTTCATTTTTTTTTTTGGAGAAAGGGCCTGTGGAAATATTCTTGATTTACGTGAAGTTAAATCTGTTTACTGGGTTCAATAGTTAAATCAACGTAGATATTTTCAAATGATACTTGCAGCTACCAACATTCATTTTGTCCTATAACAAGGTGCGAATTGGTGAAGGCATCAAATGTTGCTGATTCTACTGTGGCACTGTATGCTAACTATTGCTGTGTACCGGAATGCAGGTTCCTCGAGCTTCAGCTAGTGCAGTAGCATTTGGTTTGGGACTACTATCTGGGAAAGGAAAGCTTGGACCAGGGAAGAACCGTGCCTTTTCTGTTCTGAGTGAGAGTCGTGCAAGTGATATTTGCCTGAGATTCTTTGACAGCTGCGAGACATACAAGGTACTACTTATGGTAGCACTAACATTTGTAGGGAAAAAAATATAGAGACCATATGCTTAATAAGATATTTGTGCTTTGTGACTTGGTACTTGACCTCTATATTCTGTTGTCGTTGTGCTTGCCTTTCGTCCTTCTAGAGGCAGCAGACACCTCAGTTGTAATTTTACGTTTTTAGATGATTTGATATTTGAAGCACCCTAATTTTTGTGAACTTGTAAATTGTACATGGCAGAAAGAATAAATATGAAGCAGTGATGCCAAATGGTTCTGCCATGCTGTGTAGTTGCTAAAAATTTAACACCTCAAATATGGTCTTTCATAAAAATATGAATTTTTTATGTCTTTGCTCATAGTTTCATGCAACTCACTCTTCTGTTTGTGCCTGGTTTCTACACTTGGCTCTTAACTTTCCTTCAGCTGCCTACGTTCCCTTTCTTTCCAGATGGGCCATGCTCTATTTGCAGTCAATATCTTTTTATCATTATATCCTCTTTGGCCCTAATGACTTGCCATATGTACAGCAGTAAGAGTGCATTATATATCTATCTGCGTGTACAACTTTAATCTTGCAATTGACTGGCCAAGAACTGTAACTCTGAAACCATTTCCAGGCATACAGGAAAAGGAAGGAGCCTGAGGTCGACAAGCAAAAGGAACCAATTCTAGAGCATGTCACTGCTGCTCTTGTCAATCGTTATCACCTCAATTTTACAAGCCAGGACGTTTCTTCCCTCTGGTTTCTTTGTAAGCAGGTGAATGGAGTATGAAAAATCGTATCTAGGCGTTTATGATTGTACCTACCTGAATGTTTTAGAGTTAACTATAATTTATTTCCTTCTGGATTTCCCAATGCAGGAAGCATCTTTGTTGAATATAACAAATCAAGCTTGTGGACTCTTTAATGAAGCTGAGGTAAGCCACCTTTGGATAGCTAATGGAATGATTTATGCATGAAATTTCTTGTATGCCTTGTTCATACGAAATAATTTTCATAGTACTGTTTATTTTTGTATCAGGTTGACAAAACAGCTGATAAAATAAGCCCTCAATTTCTTAGTTAGAAAAAGATAAAACATATTTTATGCTACGCACTCAGTAATAAAAGGAAAAGCAAATAATAGGCCATCTTCATGAGACAGCTTTGTTAAGTAGACTTTGGAGAGTTTAGGATTTATGCACATTCATGTAGCTTTATATTGGTGAGGTGTGGTGTTCTTTTCGTAGTAATTTGACTAGGTTCATAAGTCATTGCAGTTTATACAGATAAGGGTATCCATAAAATTACATCTCCCCAGGCAATAGATCATACACGGTTTTGGTTGATAGTTAATCCTATTTAATCCAATGTGCCTGCTAATCGTGAACATTATTAAAATTGTGTTGTAAGTCAAAAACTTTACTACAGGTTTCTTTCCTTTTATTTATTTACAGTACAAAATATGCTGTGCAGGTTTATTTTCTAGAATGGACAGATGATTTGGAAGGTTTTGTTCTAAAAGGCTATGGTGAGTCGATTAACTATCGGATGGGACTGCCATTGCTCAAGGATGTTGTTCAGTCAATCGAAGAAGCTATCGTGGCTAAATATGGTACCTGTATTTCCTGAGTCTTCTTGTCATTATGAATTTTATGATGTGGATTTCTTTAATACTAGATATTCATCTGGACTCTTGTAAATAGCAAGTAGCACCTGCTTAGAAAGGGAATTCTCATAAACACTATCAAAACATGCTATCAACAATGAGTTCTAAGTTTGGACTGAAATTTTATGCCTGATTTCATAGAGAATCGTCCTGATGGTACATACGAAAAGGCAAGGCTTCGATTTGCACATGCTGAAACTGTTGTTCCTTTCAGCTGCCTTCTTGGTCTTTTCCTTGAAGGCTCAGGTATTTTTCTTGCTCTTCACCTGTTGGTGCATATACTTCTTTCTCTTAATGATATAACGATGAAAATTCTTATTTGGCATATGTACAAAGTTGAACCCCTTTTTCCTACCTAGATTTTGACAAGATACAGAGGGAGGAAGCATTGGACCTACCCCCTATGCCACCACATGGTAGAAACTGGAAGGGTAGTGTTGTAGCCCCTTTTGCTGGTAATAATATGCTGGTTTTGTACCAATGCCCAAGTAAAACTTCAGATAACATCAAAGTCTCCGGGGGTCAAAACGGCTCATACTTCATTCAAGTTTTACACAATGAAGTCCCAGTTTCAATGCCGGTAAGGCAACTTACATTTTATTTTATTTATGTTTTTATTCATCTATTGGTCACTACCCCTAAATGTTTGAACTTTCTCTACCCAATAACCTGCTCAGTTTATTTCTGATCAAATAAGATCCACGAATTACCTTTTCTCTACACAACAACAGTAAAACCATTTTGTTCGAAGCAAGTTGGGGTATTCTATTCTCATTTCCTAAATGTTTGTCAAAGCAATACCGTGGTTCCTGTGTGTGTGTGTGTGTGCCTTTATCTTCAATTTGTAGAAGCTTTTTTGCGCATAGCAAATTTGCATACTGTAACACTTGTCCCCTTGCTAAGCTTGTCTGATAATACATCTTTCCTCTCTTGGACGCTGTATGCAGGGTTGCGGCAACAAAGATTTATGTCCATTCGAGGAGTTCAAGGTAAATACACCAGGGCCTTCTCATGTTCAAGAATCACATTCAAGGAACACGCGACATTTTTTTTCCTTTTCCAGCCCTTTGGAAGCGCGTTCCTCATTCATATTGTTCTCCCATACAGGAGAAGATAGTGAAACCGCACCTGAAGCATGACTACAACATGATATGCAAGATTAAGCCGCCGGTGGCAAAGGAAGAACCTGTTTCCTTCAGCTCTATGCTGTGGAAGTACTTCGCAGGATTGTTCTCCGGATACAGAATTGTTAGCGCCGAAGATATCGAGGCTGAGTTCTGAGGCCACAGTTGCGGTTGCGGGTAGCTATGTAGCTGAGCCCGAAAAAGGAACTGGTTTAACCGATGCACTAGACCAGGTGTTTTTGTGCCTAGGTACGATGAGGAATTGAGGACCAATGTGTACTGGTGCACCACTGATGATCCTTCTTTGTACCACTGGTGCACCACTGATGTTCCTTATAGGGGTAGGGAAAAAATGGTATAGCCGAAAAAGTCAAGCTGCTACCTGTATTTTGATACTCTACTCGTGGTTCTGATCCGGCAGAGATCGCGCGTTCGTTCTCGTCGTCCGCAAACAAACGTAGCGATGGGCGATGGACGCGTCCGATGCCCCGACGGCGGCCGGCGCCCTCGTCGTCGCGGTGCCGTGGAGTGTGATGGCTCTCAGCGAGCGGAGGCGGTGGTTTGAGCACCTCATGATCTTTGCTTCGGCGCGTGCGTTCGTTTTCCTCCAGCGTAAACACATCTACCCTGCCATCTGCGCTTCGCGAGGTTGTCTTTGATTACCACCACACACACAGATTTTTTATCTCTAGGAGAGCCTTAATTTCTAAAGGATTTTGTTCTGAGCTACATTGCCATTGTTTATAATTATAGTTGCCCTATTTCAATCGTGAAAGACCAGTATTTGTGAGAACAATATGAGTAAAATTTATAAATTTGAAACACTTGTTTTCTCATCATTTTTTTTCTCTATTATTGTCAACCATGAGACTGTAAGATCCTGTTTTCGATTGGAAGAATGAAAAATAAAGAAATAAAAAAAACATATGAATGGAGAAAATGCATGAATTGAGAAAGCGACAAAATCATAAAAATTCAAAGCAAATGAAAAGAGCGATTTGAAATATAGTAATAGAAACGTAGAGTCAAATATGTTAGTGTAAGTAAATACAAGTTTTAGAAACTATATTACTCATATTCTTATCCCATTATCATCCTTTTCTCTTTCGATCCCAAAATATTTTTATTAATAATTTATATAAATATAAATTAATTTTAATATATATAAATATATATTATAAAAAATTATAACATTTTAAAAATATAGATATTAAATTTACAAATTAAACCTAGATGGAAGTAGTATTTCTAATCCCCACATCTATTCTGGTGCTTTATCACCACGATAGCTCCCACGCCTTCACGCGCCAGGGGCTGCTCCGGTCCCCTGCGCCCCACGACGGCGGCGGCCCCACCGTCACCCGGGAGCGCGCGGGGTTGCTGATCTAGCCCCCCAGCCACACGCCGGCCAGAGCACCACGCCGCTGCCTCTATCCGCGCCGCAACCCAGCCCCCGCGCGTCACCACTCCGCGTAAAACAGTCCGCTTCGGTATGGCGGCCGCCCTACCTCGCCCTATTGGTAGATCCGCCTATGCGCGGCGACGCATGCGGCTCGCCCACGCACGCCAGGTGGTCAGCAGAATGCTTAGCTCAGAGCTCTGCACGGCTGCTCGGGAGTCCACCCGCGAGCTCGCTTGTCTGGATCCATCGCAGTTCACGGTAGTGCCTGGCGACGCCGCCGTCGTGGCCACGGGTGCGACCGTGTCGGAAGCCGCTGACAGGGTGTGCCGCGTCATGTGCACCCAGCCGGAACCAAAAATTGCGTCTGCACTTGACGCTCTCGGAGTGGCCGTGTCGCCTGTGCTGGTCGCCGATGTGCTCAAGAACCTGAGCAACGCTGGAATGTTAGCACTCACCTTCTTTAGGTGGGCGGAGAGACAGGAGGGTTTCAGGTACACGTCCGAGAGCTTCCACAATCTGATTGAGGCTCTCGGCAAGATCAAGCAGTTCAGGCTGGTGTGGAGCTTGGTGGAGGCCATGCGCTGCCGGGGCTTGCTATCCAAGGATACGTTCCGGCTCCTCGTCCGCAGGTATGCTCGGGCCAGGAGGGTCAAGGAGGCTGTGGAGTCATTTGAGAAGATGAGCAGTTTTGGGCTCAAAATTGACTTGTCAGATTACAACTGGCTGATTGACACGCTGAGCAAGTCCAAACAGGTCAACAAGGCGCAGGCCATATATAATGAGATGAAAAGAAAGGGTAAGTTTGTGCCCGATTTGAAGACCTACACTGTTCTCATGGAAGGTTGGGGCCATGAGAAGGATCTATTGATGATCAAAACAGTGTACCAAGAAATGCTGGATGCAGGTATTAGGCCTGATGTTGTAGCATACGGAATGCTGATTAGTGCCTTTTGCAAGTCTGGCAAATGTGATGAGGCCCTCAATGTGTTTCATGAGATGAAAGTGAGTGGATGCATGCCAAGCCCTCATGTGTACTGCATGCTTATCAATGGGCTTGGTTCAGAGGAGAGACTGGATGAGGCATTGAAGTACTTTGAGCTCTATAAGGAAAGTGGTTTCCCCATGGAGGTTCCTACATGCAATGCTGTTGTTGGAGCTTACTGCCAAGCGTCTAAGTTTGAGCATGCTTTCAAGATGGTTGATGAGATGAGGAAGTCTAAAATAGGCCCAAATGCACGAACTTACGATATAATTCTTCATCGTCTGATAAAATCTCAAAAGTTTGATGAGGCATATAATTTGTTCCAGAGAATGGGAATGGATGGCTGTGAGCCTCAGCTCAATACATATACAATGATGGTTGGTATGTTCTGCAGTAATCGAAGGGTTGATATGGCATTAAAGGTGTGGAAGCAAATGAAGGAGAAAGGTGTTCTCCCATGTATGCATATGTTTTCAGCATTGATCAATGGTTTATGCTTTGAGAACAAGCTTGAAGAAGCTTGTGTATATTTCCAAGAGATGTTGGACAAGGGAATTAGGCCGCCTGGTCAGCTTTTCAGTAATTTGAAGGAAGCTCTTGTAGAAGGAGGAAGAATTAGTTTGGCTCAAGAGATGGCTTCAAAGTTGGATGCGTTAAGAAAAACACCTTTTCGTGATTGAGACATTCGGATGTTTCTGAATATTTTATGGACTACACACTATCCAGCATGTCACTGTGCTCCCTATATTATTAGCTTGACCAATGGACGAAAGTATTTGTGTTTCTTTCTACAGGTCAATAGAATAGTGTCTGTTCATCTGCCAAACTTCTCTTTTCATGAAAATGTGACAGTAGTAAAAATGTTCAGTAGCAAAGACCAAAGCAAATCAAGCATTCCTTTGAGTAGAACCAATCTTTGCCCATTGTTATTTAGCAGTTGTTTGCTTTTTTATAGTTGCTAACTTAATTTTTACTATATCTGTTCTAAAATGTAAGCATTTTTTATCATATACTCCCTCTGTCTCAAAATATAATCATTTCTAAGTTTAGTCAAAATCAAACTTTTATTACTTTGACATTAATAAATAAAGAATTAATAGTATTTTTATTATATAAAAATTATATTTTTTAGATTCATTGTGAAATAAGCTTTCATAAAAAAATATTTTTTTATATTAGAAATTATGTTACTTTGTGAATATTAATAGTAACAGTTAAAATAATTTAACTTTAATTAAATTTAAAAATACTTATATTTTAAAATAGAGGTAGCATGAGAAATCATCCGATTTAGAATATACTAGTACTGCTCAAGAGATTTGAGCCAGTTACTGGGAGACTACTTTTTTTTTTTTCCTCTTGTCACAATGCAATACCTGCAATTCTTCCCTTTTTTTTCCCCTTGAAATAAGAGAATGCCGACAAGGTAGGTAGCTTGTCAGATAATGACTTGTTGCGAAAATGGGACAGGCTGTCCCGTCGGATCCGAAGCTCTCTGCAACCAACCAAGCACTACGCCGCTATACTACCTAAAAATCGAAATACGAATACTGGACTTGACACCTCCGCGGCCACATACTCGCACGCTCTTGAGCTCACTCTGATTCATCTCGCAGAAACGACGACGAGGAGAGGAGAGGGACGTCGGAGATGGTGCCGGCGGTCGAAGGGACACTGAACGTGCCGACGACGGGTAGAGCTCGGACTGACCATTCTCCTATTGTGGTTGCAGAAGCAGCTGATGGTGCCGGCAGTCGAAGGGACACTGAACGTGCTGCGCGCGGCCAAGGCGTCCGGCGGCGTGCGGCGAGTGGTGCTGACCTCGTCCGTCTCGTCCACGGTGCCCTCCCCGGGGTGGCCGGCCGGCGAGGTTGTCGACGAGCGCTGCTGGACCGACATCGACTACTGTGAGAAGAACGGGGTGAGCGTGTCTGTCCGGCAATTCCATCGTCACCAGGAAGCTCATTGTTATCTCAGGCTTTCTGCGCTGTTTCGTAGGTCTGGTACCCTGCTTCGAAGGCCCTGGCAGAGAAGGCGGCATGGAAGTTTGCAGAGGAGAACGGGCTCGACGTGGTCGCGGTTAACGCGGGCACCGTCACGGGCCCGATAATTCCGCCAACCATCAACGGTAGCATGTCCATGCTTCTTCGCCTACTCCAAGGTGTTTGCATATGAATACTTATGTGATCAAACTTAAATTCTAGCCTTACAGAGTCTAATATGAGTCCTAGTATTTCCAGTAGCACATCCAGTAATCTGTTCCTTTTATGGCCTTGCAGGTTCCGTGGAGGAGTATGCTAATTTCTTCGTGGGGGCAGTCCATGTGGAGGACGTCGCGTTGGCCCGTATCATGCTGTTCGAGAACTCAGCAGCGTCCGGGAGGCACATCTGCATCGAGTCCATCTGCCACTGGAGCGACCT
Source organism: Zoysia japonica (assembly GCA_001602275.1). Taxonomy (NCBI): domain Eukaryota; kingdom Viridiplantae; phylum Streptophyta; class Magnoliopsida; order Poales; family Poaceae; genus Zoysia; species Zoysia japonica. The sequence continues at coordinate 3,961,117 of BCLF01000013.1, forward strand.
CGCCGCCAGAGTCGCTGAGCTCTACCCCAACTACGACGTGCCAAAGTACGAACAGCTTCGCAAGGGCAACGAGTAAAATTTGTTAATCTTTCGGCGTGCTTGAGCCTTTTCGATGCTGTTCTTTGTGTAGGTTTCCCAAGGACACCCAGCCGGGGCTGGTGAGAGCGGAGGTCGGGTCGAAGAAGCTCGTGGCTCTGGGAATGCAGTTCAAGACCATGGAGAAGATCATCAGGGATGCTGTGGAGAGCCTCAAGAGCAGAGGGTACATTTCCTGATCGTTAAGTACTACTACTACTGTGATTTCCTGGACCTGCTGGCAACTTTGGTTTGAACCCTGTGATGTGTAATAAGGATCATAATAAATATGATTAATTTGATACATATCATTACAATTTTGTGAAATTTGAAATATATCATTCGAGATCACGCGTCATTCACTTCCAGAGTCTCATCTGTCACTGATGTGAGCCTGTTTGCAAAATTATAATATCATGTATCAAATTCGCCCTAATAAATAATACTCAATGCAAACTATTCGAATGGGGCGTACAGTTCGAAACCTTGTTCAATAGAAAGTCTTAGAGGTCTTTTTTTTGACAATTTAAAATTTATTTCATAAGAACTTTGACAATTTAACATATGTGTGTGAAAATTGAGTGGCACTTCGATCACGGCTTGTGGGCAGGTACTGAAGATACTCTCATGGATGCTGGGGCTGCAACCTACAACTCAGCTGATCCCATGGAGAAGATCAGAGAAGGTGTTGCGAGCCTAGACTAGAGAGCGGAGTGTACATCTTAAAGAAACTGTAATGTCTTCCTATATGTCAACGATTGGAAGTTTGAAAGATACACATGCCTAACAAAGACAGTGAAGGGGCAGGAACAAAGAAAGATCAACGATCCATTCATAAAATGAGCAACGAACATGTATCTATCAGTCCTTTGCCTTCGCTTTCCTACAAAATAACAGAACAACACATCTAACGGGATTCACATCAGCTAAGCTGCAAACTTCGGGGGCGGAGTATGGTTTGATCAGATCGGATGGGTCAGTGGCGACAACAGGTACCCACTGCGATCTACTGCCTGATTTTCTTCGAGCTGCAGTCAGGGCACTTGTAGTGCTTTATGTGCTCCGCCTTGGCGGGGGTGATCCGCACGCACTTGCCGTGGAACCACCGCTCGCATATGTCGCAGCCAATCCAGAACTCGTTTGCATTGTAGAGGCCGCTGCAGGTTCCGCAAAAGGTTTCGTTGTGATCTTCATCTTCATCGTCGTCATACTCTTCAGGAAGGGGAGGTGCCCTAGACTTCTTCGCATGGCCATCGCTTCCCCTCTATGAGAAAGTTTGAAGTCATTTTGAGGTAAGCCACAATTTCAATAACGGAGGTTCCAGCTTCTGAAATTAGAGCAGAATTGAACTATTGGAAGGAAATCAGGAACTAAAATGGCACCTTTGATGAATGTCTGGATTTGCTGCTGCTATCAACACCAGACCTATCTCTCCCGTGCTTCCTCTCAGCAAATGATTCAAAGACACTTGGAAGATCATTGATCATGAAGAACAAGCGCTTCCTGTGATATGAAAAGATCAAAAACATCCCATCGTTAAGAGTTTCCAGCTTAAGAATTTACAAAAAAATGACAAGTAAATCTTTTCACGTGATCAATTCATAGTTTGGAACTTAATCTGTCTCTTTTAGGTATAAACATTGACTCGACACATATAATATTTGGAGTCAAAGATTTAATCAGAATATCACAATCATGGATATCATAGATAAGAATGTTAACATAAAAATGGTAAAAGAATATTGTTGGTTGGATGTTTATCCACAAGAGATGAAGTGATGAAAGAAATCAAAATGTATGTCCCAATATCAGCAAGACAGAATACGAAGTACTTACAATGGAAACAAGAGGTAATATATTCTATTCTTTTTTATCCCATTAAGTCAGCGACATTGCCTTTCCAATTCATTTGTGGAGGCATATCAAAGACCCAAACTAAGCAAACTGAAATTTTTTAAATATAGCTGGCAATATAAAATGATGTTAACTGAAACGCTTTAAATAACTGAAACCACATAAATGGGAATATACATGTACAGAAAATATCACTATAGTTTTCCTGAAACAGAAAACACAAGATCGGAAGAAACACAAGGAACCCAAAGTCAGCTGTTTTCCCAAACAAAGGTAGTAGATACAATTAAAAAAAAAACTCTCAAAGAGAAAAACAGAAAAATTCCCACAAAAACAAAAGAGGAACATGTAAAAGAATGGCCAAGATCGGAAGAGATAACTATCAATTACAAGCACATATTACTCAATCCCTTCTTTACGTACCTTTTCAAAAATCAAAATCCCAGCTGAAAACTATGTAGGTACAGAAAGATTGTCGCACTACTGTATGCACTGTTTCTCTGCTTGCCAATAAGCTAACAGTGGTTCCAGAAAAATATACAGCAATTAAACAAATACTGGTTCGTTTTACCATGTCCTTTTTCAACTTGATCAATGAATTTCCTTTATTTCCTGTTCTATTCTACACAGTACACACTACACTCACATTATATCAACCTGCAGCTTTTCCAATAACCACAAGGAAATTGATGAAAACAGATTTCTTACAATTAAGATGACAGATGCATGCAGAAATGAACGGCCCATCAATCAATGTGGAAGAAGGCTTCTAACTTGTTGATGTTACTTTGATCCCAACAGCAATTGAACAAACATAGCTGGAACAACATAAAAGCACAAGATCCTCGTCCATTTCTTTATAGTACTGAACTAACGTGGAAAAAAAAGTACTGATGGTTTGGCAGTCATAATAGATTGATGGGCCCAGAGTTTTAGCGATGCCTGCTACTACATGGCATCCTATGAAGTGGAGTGCTCTCTCACCATCAATCAATTGTAAAGAATCAACGTTCCATTTGCACCTTGTAGCCTTGTAGCTACAGGAAAAGGGGAAAAGGACCAGTAAAGCAAACTCAACCACAAGCATGAACCCCAATTCACTCAAAGAGTACAAAAAGAAGAGCACAAGAAGCATGTGCACATGCGCACACATGAACCAAGTAAATCAAATAAATAGATGATAAATTCGAACAAGGGCAGAGTAACTGAATCCTAAAAACCATCAGTTAACGAAGAAAACACACATTCCATTTCCTCAACCGAAAAAAGGCCGCTGCTTGAAATCGAATTCGGAGGGTTCAGAAAGTTCGTAGGGGAATAGCATGAATACCGATCGTTGGCGTTGAGGCGCGCTCCAAAGAAGAAGGCGACGGCGAGGAGCCACGAGTCTGAGTGTACCGCGACTAGCGATAGCCAGTCGCGGCGCTGCATGCCGTCGCGGGCGAAGTTGATTCCCAAAGCCGGCTCCGGCATCTCGGGCGGCACCTCCTCCGCCGGCGGCGCCACCTCCCAGGTCCCGTTCGGGAGGCCGTACAAGCACAAATTCTCTTTATCTGCACGCAAGCAAGCAAATTTCCGATCCGCTGAGTCCCCTTGCCGGATCCAAACGCACCCGGGAACGAACAGCTCGCGGCGGATCGATCTCACTCACTCACCCGGGTCGCAGTAGCCGTAGAAATCCTCCACATCTGCACCGGCGCCGACACGAGGGGAGAGCGCACCGTTAGATCTACGCAAGGGGGGGGGGGGGGGGG
>BCLF01000013.1:3967713-3987238 GCA_001602275.1 Zoysia japonica
TGAGGCAGTTCTATGCATTAATCTGTAATGAAATGAGTGAAGTTAAAAGTAATAAAGATAAAAGTAAAAAGTGAGATCAAGGGGGAGAATGTTAGGAATTGATCTCCACCCGTTTTGGCCCAACGGCCTTAATGAGCCCTTGACCTAATCGCGCCCTGATCGGGGGCGCCCAGCCCATTATGGCTGGTGGGCCCCTGTCGCCAGCGCCACAATAAATAGAGGTGGTGGGCCGGCCGGAACTCATGACCTAAGTTCATCCGTACCGCCGTACCCCACCGACATCCCAAAACCCGATCTGTGAGGGAGCGCTGTGCCGACGGGAAGCGCCACCGCCACGACGACCGTCGCCACCGAGAGATCGACGACGTCACCGTGACTCCAACGGCACTGCCCTCTCCACCGACCGACGCTGACTAAGTGCAGAGGACCGCACCGACAAAGGGCAGATGACCGGATCATCGTCCTCGACTCCGGCGACCGGATCCGAAGGTATTGACCACCTTCGAACCACAGATCTATTACCGACACCGATACTCTCGGATCTACACTCCTAGACTTCAGAGAAAAGATAACAACACAGGCAACTCAGGCCATGTGGGCAAACATTGATAAAGCAACGAAACAGTTTATCTGTTATGGCCTAAAACCTACTATCCATGATGAGCTTTCTACTGGGTCTAATTTGGTGCATAAGTTGGAAGCTTTAAATTAAAACAGACCAAAGACTGAAACATCCACGTTCCATACGGCCCAGATCGTACGAAGCAGCTTGATAACCAACGATAATTTCTGAGGCATCAAGACAATGCTAAGCGTCGGTTTTACAGTGAGCGTAGTTGTCATCATCAGAAGGAATCTCGTAAATACAGAAGTACAGAGCATTTAAGGAGATCCTATGATTCAGTATACATAACACTTACATCTAATTGCAACTGTTTCTGCAAGACCGCAACAACCAGCAATGCAACTTCAATCAAGCAAGCAATTACATAAACAATGCCAACTAATAAGGCAATATAACAACAAGCAACAATTCAATACGCGAACATCTATCGTTAGCAAGTCGCTCGAATCCTGAAAGCACGAATCACATGATACTCAGTTAAGACAAAATATCAATCAGATCTGGAAGCACGATGAAAATTCTAAATTCCAGGGAAACCCGTCGAGAAATCAGCACGATGATATACCCCATGTTTGACCGTCGAAGGTGACGCTGAGCTTAGAGCGGGAGGACGGCGGCCGACGGCGACGGCGACGACGCGGGGCGCGGCGGCAGTGGCGGCGGCGGCGGAAGGGTTTGCAGGCGTGGAGCGGGCAGAAGCGTTTATACCCCTAGGTCTTAGCTGTAGTAAACGGGCCGGGCCTTTGTGGTAGACCTCATCTTGCGTTATTCTAGCCAGTTACTCCCTCCGTCCGATGTGGGCACGGAGATTAAGCAAGCTAGAAAGGGTGAAATACGTTGCAAACGAGAAAAAAAAGATAAAGATATATTAAAAATAGAAAAAAATATATTAAGAAGCGAGAATCACAAAGAAAAAGAGAAAATTTGATAATGACAAGTAATTAGAGACGGAGAGAATAATTTGGGCTGCACAAACAAGATGGGCCTCAGTGCTGCGCATCCTGGACCTTCAGATACCGTTTTGAACACAGGAAGTTAAGGCCACGGCTTAAGCCCATGAATCTCAGAGAGAGGAGAGCAGACGGATCGTGTGGCTCAACAGAGGCGACCCACGAGCCGGTGTAAAACCGATCGAACGCAGGGGCCCATCAGATGCCGGCCCATCTCCAACGCAGAGGCCCGCAGTCCAGCAAAAACACGCTCATCATTTTGGCCCACAAAGGAGGTCAATCTGAGTGCTACCAGCTGACCAGACGATGACTGACGGCCGCTCATGGCCCTTTCGCAGTTTCACGTCTTGCACACCACCGGCCAAAAAAATCTTCCTGTGGTTTTGCCCCTGCCGGCTGTCCGTGGAAGCCGACAAGGCATGGAAGGTCCGTCAAAAACCCACGAGGCGACGAAAACCCCCCTGCTCGGCCCGACTCAACCCGCCAAGCAAGCCACCACGAATCCACCGAGGGCCCGCAGCGAGCCATGGCGCCGGTGGATCCGCACTCCTACACGGACGACGCGCACCCGGTGACCAAGCACGCCGCTCTCGGCTTCTACCTCGACTTCGGCGCCTCCACCATCCACGCGTCCGCGCTGCTCACGCTCTCCGCGCCGCACTCCGGGGACCTAGTCCTCGACACCCGCGCCGTGACCGTGCACTCTGCGTCCACCGCCTCCGACCCGCCGGAGCCCATCCCCTTCTCCCTCGCCGCGTGCCCCGACCCCGTCCTCGGCTCCGCCCTCGCCGTCAACCTGCCGCCCGACACCACCGCGTTCCGGCTCACCTTCTCCACCTCGCCGGCCGCCTCCGCTCTGCAGTGGCTCGCGCCGCCGCAGACCGCCTCCAGCCTGCCGTTTGTGTACTCGCAGTGCTACTCCATCCACGCCCGCTCCATCTTCCCCTGCCACGACACCCCGGCCGCGCGAATAACCTACTCGCTCCTCCTAAACCTGCCCGCGCAGCTCTCCGCTGTCGCTTCCGCGCGCCATGTTGCTCGCCGAGACCCGCGGCCCGCCGACCACCGCGGCGCGTGCGACGAGGCGCTGTGGTGCGCGTCTGGCCGCATCGTCGAGGAGTTCGAGATGGAGCAGTCCGTGCCGCCCTACCTCTTCGCGTTCGCCGCCGGCGGGATTGGGTTCAGGGACCTGGGCCCGAGGACGCGAGTGTACGCAGAGGAAGGGGGCAAACTCCTGGACGAAGCGGCCAGGGAGTTCGCCGGAGTGGAGGAGATGGTCAAGGTTGGGGAGGCGCTGTTTGGCCCCTATGAATGGGAGAGATTCGATCTGCTCGTGCTACCACCGAGCTTTCCCTGCGGGGGCATGGAGAACCCCAGGATGGTGTTCCTAACTCCCACTGTGATCAAGGGGGACGGTTCAGGGGCGCAGGTTGTGGCGCATGAACTGGCGCACAGCTGGACTGGGAATTTGATTACCAACAAAACAAATGAAGATTTTTGGCTGAATGAGGTGAAGTCCTTGTTTTTTCATCGTTATCCTTTACAATTACTAAGGCCCTGTTTGGTAGGGCTCTGGCTCTTTCAAAAACAGGTTTAACTCTGGCTTCTTTGGAAAAGGGGCTTTTATAGCTTTGCCTCTAACTCCTTCGTAAATATTTGGTAAAATGGCTTCTTCTTTAGGCTCTCCTATTTTGTAGGAGTAGTTAACAAAGAAAAATGCTATGTGGACGAAGAAGCCAAAAGAAACCACCTTTTCATGGCTCCTATCTTCACCCTCTGACTTTCCCCTAAAAAGTAGAAGTGGCTCCTCCTGAAATTGTTTGGTACGGTTTCACCTAAAGCCGGTGGAGAAGCCGCTTGAAGAGCCTTACCAAACGAGGCCTTAGTAATTGTAAAGGATAACGATGAGCAAATTACTTATTTCTTCCTATTTTGGGAAGCCATCTCTTATTTGTCCCTGAAAGTTTCTACTTTCCTTATGTACTCGAATTCTAAAACTCTATCCCTTTTATCTCTTTTTCATATTTTTTTGAGTATGTGAACATTTTTACCCTCAACAATCTATCCTTTATTTATCCCAAATTGAATAAATGAACAAAAGGGTTATTTATGTTTTTCTTTTCAAATTACTAACTAAACAAGAGCTAGGATATTATGAATAATATAATAATATAAGAACATAAGTACGCAACAACACTAAGACCCTGTTTGATAGGGCTCTGGCTCGTTCAAAAAAGGCTTTGGCTTTGGCTTCTTTGAAAAAAGTTTTTATGGCTCTGGCTCCCGCTCTTTAAAAAACGTTTGGTAAATTGGCTTTTTCGGTAGGATCTCCTATTTTATAGGGCTAGATAACATAGAAAAATGCCATGTGGACGAATGAGCCACGGAGAAACTACTTTTCGTGGCTCCTGGCTTCACCCTTGGCTCCTCCTTAAAAATAGGAAAAACGACTCCTCCTAAAACCGTTTGGTGTAATTTCAGTTGAAGCCAATCGAGAAGCCGGTGAAAAAGCTCTACCAAATAGGCCCTAATTTTACATATTATTATAGTATTACGAATGATATTATGAATGCGTTAAGTTATTTTCTATAATGTGTAAAATTAGTGTTTTTACATACTTGATGTTCTTATATTATTGTATTATTCATAATATTTTGGCTTTTGATTAATTTAATCTGAAAAGAAACATAAATGATCCTTTTGTTCGTTTATTCAATTTGGGGGTAAATAAGGGATAGCTTGTTGAGGGTAAAATTGTCCACATGCTCAAAAAATATGGGAAAAAGGGATAGAGTTTTAGAAATTGGGGTACATAAGGGAAGTAGAAGCTTTTAGGGATAAATAAGGGATAGCTTTTCAAAACAGAGGAAAATAAGTAATTAGCTGTACTAAGTTATGCCTCTAAATCCAATATGATAATCTTGTGTAGAGTTATATATATGAGGTGGGAAGTCCTGCATGATGTTGAATATTTGAGTTAGCCAAATATAATAGGTAATTTGTATAAGGTTTGGTTTATGGATTTGAAATGAACTCCCTAGTTTAGATTAATATGATCTTTTCTTTGAAGAAATGTGTTTCTGTAAAATCAAGATTGGAGAACAGATGTGTCCTTTATGTTAGGATGCACGTCTCCTGCTCTGGATAAGGCAATGGGATCTGGCTGTGATTTGTGTAGATATTTTGTCATGTTGCAACCAAGTCTCATATCATTGTTACTCCATGCAGGGATTCACAATGTATGCTGAGAGGAGGATTGTTGAGGTGGTTCAAGGGGAGGAACGGGCTGCCCTAAACATGGGTATTGGATGGAGAGGGTTGAACCAAATGATGGAGAGGTTTCAGGATAACATGGAGTTCACTAAGTTGAAGCCTAAAATGGCAGGCATTGACCCTGACGATGTGCACTCTGATGTGCCCTATGAGAAAGGGTTTCAGTTTCTTTGGCGCATCGAACGCCAGGTTGGTGGAACTAACTATTTTCAATCTACTATGCAATACTCTTTATTCAATTCACTAGAATGTTTCTGATGGAGTATTACTAACGTGTACTGTGCTCCCTTTTTTTTTTCTTAGATTGGCCGACGTGCATTTGATGAGTTCATAAAGAAATACATTGCCACATTCAAGTTCCAATCAATAGACACAGAAACATTTGTTGAATTTCTGAAATCAAACGTGCCTGGGATAGAAAACCAAATTGACCTTCACCTGTGGGTTGAGGGGACGGGTATACCTCCTGATGCCATGGAACCAGATTCAGCTATTTACAAAAAGATCTGTTCCTTAGCTGCAGAGTTCAAGTCTGGAGAACTACCAAGTGAAGATGAGGTGGCAAACTGGAATGGGCAACAATGGGAGCTTTACTTGGAAAATGTACCCACAGATGTTGAAGCCTCACAGGTATGCTTATTTACTGCCATCTCTATGTATTAGGACTTTGGAAGCTACTCTGCTAATGATGATCTGATGCAGCATGTGGTGATTATGATTGCATGAACTATGAAACATTATAAATTTGGTGTTTCGATCCTGTCCTCAAATATTGAACGCTGCAAAATGTTGGGTTGCCTGTCGGCACAATTAAAATCCATGATTTTTATTCCCACATCGTTTGTAAATGTTACCTTTGTACCATGAAGCAATTGGTCAGATTCAAGTAGAGTTGAGCAAAACACTTTGTAAAATAGCATCAATAATTTATTTATGGTTTGTATATAATGATTGGAAGTTGAATTAGATTGGCAGAAACAGTCCCAAACGAGTTGTTTAGCTCAATATTATAACTGCAATATGCTAGTAGTTAGTTTGGGTGGATTTATTGGCACTGTCGATTATTTGAAGATCACATGGGTTACGTGAAGATGGTTCTACTCTAGTATCTTTATCTGTTTACAACTATATAAAAACATGCAATGAGCTCCAGGCCTCTATTCATCCATTTGAAGTCTCTGGATCAGCACTGAATTACATAGTCCTTTCCAGTCTCCAGTTTTATTATTGGTGAGTTAGTGTTGTTACGAAAGATACCAAGATTTAGAATATTTTTATTTGCAAACGGAATTTTGTTATGTCTATAAAACCGTCTTTCTATCCAGTGCTCACTGACAAATACTTGAACATAGCTGTCCATCTGGACATTCAGGAACGCATTAGCTGATCAAGTCAGTTCGACTTTAGCTTTTCCTTTACGAATAAGACGTAATCTACTGAATAAGGAATTGTTCAACTATTCAGGTTAGGAATTTCCTGGTTTTTCTATGTACTTAGTTTTCATTAATGACATGTAATAAGCTAACTAATCATTAATGACCTATAATAAGCTAACTAGCTATACTGTGGATCAGAGCTTTGCTTTCTAAACAATTACATGCATAGTTCTCCAGCAGTTTAAGGATCTCTTTCAAACGGCCATCTGTTGTCTGTATGCAGGTTACTGCACTTGATGAACGGTACAAACTATCAGAGAGCCGTAACTATGGTGTGAAAGTTGCTTTTCTCCAGCTGGCCCTCGCTGCCGGGTGCAAGTGTTACTTCAATGAGGTTGAGAAATGCTTGAAGCAAGTGGGAAGGATGAGGTACCTCCGTAAGCTCTACAGATCACTGGCTAAGTGCTCCGGGGAGGAGAAGATGCTGGCCCAGAGGATCTTCTCGGAAGCTCAAGAGTTCTACCATCCCATAGCCCGTGGTGTTGTTGAGAGCATTCTGTCAAAGCATAGCTAGTTAGCTGAGGCTACTGAACTCATGGGCCATGGTCTACTTCATGGTTGAGACCAGTGGACCATAGTTTGATTGCTGAGTCTCTATATTTGCATTAATATTGATTATTGACACCCGTGGAGGTGACCTAGGTCAAACGGGAAACTGAATCTTGGCATAGAGACATGACTGTACTATACATGATGTTGGGAGTATATCCATTTTATTTAAAAATGAAAGTAAGTAGGTTGTGACAAATTGGTACTGCTAAACTTGCTGAGCTTCACTTCATAATCTGCTTGAGTGTGTAAATGTATCGTTTGTACAGGAAATAAACTCTGGTATGTGTCAGCATGCTCTCTTCGTCAGCACAAGAATGAAAGACAAATTCCTCTATCCAAAAAAAAAAAAGGAAAAAGAGAGAAGCAAAAGGCAAAACATTCCGTTGCCGGGACTCGAACCCGGGTCTCTCGGGTGAGAGCCGAGTATCCTAACCAGCTAGACTACAACGGATTGCGAAGGTTCTCTAAAATTTGTGCTATAGATACTATTCAAGTGCTCCCGTTACCGTAGCCCACTGCCATTCCAACACGGACGGCATCCACCCCGTGACCGGGAGCTAGGAACTACCCCACCGTGCGTCTTGCCGAGCTCAGTTGTGTTTGTGCGTCCATTCGTCCGCACGTCTTTGCCACCGTAGGACCGTAGGTCAAGACCAGCAAGCAATCCGGCGGTTTCTGCGGACTCGTCCGGGGATCATCTGATCCTACAGAGAGGCCCTGACTTCACGCTCTACCAAACAAACCAAGACATAGCCATTCCAAAGATAGCATATTACAGCGAACGCCCCCCTGATTTTGCTCCAATGCTTGCTTCTTGAACCCCTTTATTTACCTACACGCCATGTCGTGATCAGAAGAGGACGCTGGCGGCAAGCCATTTTGGAACATATAGCACATACATATACCTTTCCTCCAAGCAAGATTTTCCCATATCGTCAAAGTTTAATCTTCCTCTTCACAAGGTCCAGGTAATCTGTACTCTCATGTGCATTGATCCATATCCACGTCCGTGAAACCAGAATCCTATTGTGCAATTCTTGTTCTCAAAGACAAAGTGTAAATAGGAGAAGCATGGGAGGTGGAAAGGACAAACCAGATTCCTCAGATGCAGATAGGGGTTTTCATGGAGGCGGATACGGTCAATATCCCGCTGGATACGCTGCTCCACCAGGTGGGTATGCTCCCGGACAAGGATACCCTACCCCACCAGGTGGATACCCAGCTCCAGGTGGATACCCTCAACCCGGCGGATATCCTCCACAGGGTGCATACCCTCCAGGAGCGTATCCTCCAGCTGGATATCCCGGTTACCCGCCAGCTGCTTATCCTGGCCACGGTGCACCGATGCATGTTCCTCCTCAGGGTACACACGCTCTCTACTAAGTGCCTCTTATCTTTAGAAGTAAAAATGCATATGATGAAACATTGTAACATTTAAAGTTGCAGTCAAAGGATCGATATTGGACTTTTGACGAGTAATTAATCGCCATTTTATTGACGCATGCAATACTCCACCGAGTAAATCTAAACGGGGATTCTTTCTTTTTTTCCAGGCGCAATGCACGGTGGATACCATGGCGCAGGCGGCTCCGCGGGCTACGGTGCGATGATGGCCGGAGCCGCTGCCGCGGGGGCAGCGGCTGCTGCAGCGCATGGAGCTCACAAGACGAGCCACGGCCACGGCGGCGGCTACGGAATGTACGGCCACCACGGCAAGTTCAAGCACGGCAAGTTCAAGCATGGCAAGTTCGGCAAGCACAAGAAGATGTTCGGCAAGCATAAGAAGATGTTCGGGCGCAAGTGGAAGTGAAGGGAGGACGAAGCGAAAACACAGCCGCATGCAGCTGCGTACTGCTTGCGCCTTGATGTCTTGGGCTGGCATACAACTTCATTTGTGGGTTCTATTAGTTTCCCCTGTTCATCTTCGGAGTGATGTAGCATCATGGTTCTGTCAAGAACTGGGATGATTCCCAGAAAGTGTTGTCGAGAACTACATTATAAACAACACTTGCTGTAATTTATACTAATGTACTAGCATCCTTAAGTTCTCGTGTTCCTGAGAAGAGTAAACGTTGAACCAAAAGGGACGGCTGGAGCATGAACTACAAATCAAAACGGGACGACGCCAGCATGAACATACGGTGCTGAGTTGGTCTGATTGGGCCGGGTGGTTGGTCTTCTTCCGCCTGCACTCGATGGGCCACCACAGAGAAGTTCAGCCCGCTGAGCGCTGGCTGCCAATCTGAAGTTTTCCACTGTCGCTTCTCGACTCTCTGAAGCCAGATCTCACTTCAGTTTTCTCGACGCCACTACCACTTCGTGGCACTCGCTTTTCAGTAAAAGTCCAGGGCAGCAATGCTTTATACTTCAACTACTCTGTCTTCGGTTTTAAATTATTGACATCGTTAACTTTTAACTTCAGCTTTGATCATTCGTTTTATTTAAAAAAGTTTATTTAAATATATAAAATTTTGTTATTATTTAATTTATTATTAGCTAAATTTAAATCACAAATAATAATTTTACATATTAAAACAAATTTTTTGAATAAAATAAATAATCAAAATTAATGTTAAAAATCAACTGTCTCAATAATTTAAAATCAAAAGAGTATGTTACAGCAAACGGAAAGAAGTGGCAAGCGTGCACTGCCATGGCGCCCACCCACGTCAAACAAAAGACGATCACAAGATAACCACAGGAAGAACCAAAGCTGCACGCATGCAAGGGCCCTGCGTGCAGGCATGCTGGCCGTGGCCGATCGATCGAGGAGATCCCGTCACAGGCGCGCCGGCCCGGCGAGCATGCTGCCCGCCTGCCCGCGGTCAGTGACTCACATGGCATGCCCTGCGTCGTGCGCGGCCCCCAGCCACCGCTCCGCGCTCCCTTGCTACCAGCCTCGGCAAACGGCCGGATCCTGGTCGAAGCAACTACTACTAGCTAGCTTTGGTTTCTTCCCTTTTCCCGTCTGTTTTATCCCCTCAGGCGGCTATCGCCGGCGGCGGCGCTCCCCAGAGCTGCGCGTTCTTCACCTTGGACACGCTGCTGAGCACGCCCAGCGGCGTCACGTTGCCGACCACCGTCACCTTCTTCGCCGTGAAGTCGATGTCGAACGATTTCACGCCTGCGCAGCGCATACATTCAGAAACGAGGTTGCTTGCGGCCTGATCTCGAACAAAGTTTTTCAGATCTTGAAAATAGTCAAATACTACTAGCTCTGTCAGTCTATAGCTCACCTTCCATCTTGGACAGGTGCTTCTTCACCTTCCCCGCGCACGCTTTGCAGTGCAGCGAGACCTTAAGCACGACCACCAGACTAGAAAGTTCATTAAGCTCACCAGGAGCCGCAAAGCTGCTGCCATTGACGAATTTTTTATGCATATCTATGTGCAATGCAGACTACTTAACTAATTAACTTTCCACAAAAGCGTATCAGCTTGTAATCATAGTATTTGGATAACTTCAGCTGGAAGTTCTAGATATCAACGAGAAGTCAGTGTATAAAAACCCTCCAAGCCCCACAGGTATGATCGCTAATCATAGCATAATCTCACTTGTGATTTTCAAATATTTTCAAGTGATCAGGAAGAGTTGAGCTAAAGTTTTTTTTTTAAAAAAAAAAATACAAACATGACATGCTAGTCAGTGTTCTGTAGGATTTTTTTTTCAGAGAAAAAGCAAGTCATTGTTCAGCAGTATTTTTTTGCAAAAAATGGCAAGTAAGTGTTCAGTAATGATTCACAAGTAAGTGGGCAGAAAATTCGCTCACCTGGTCCTGCGCCGGTGCTCTCTTCGGCGTCTTCGCATTTGCTGCATCTTCCTTGGTGGCGGCCTCAGCGTGCGGAGCAGACTTCACCTCCTGAATCTCCTCCTCCTCGCCGGCGCGACCGCTCAGCAGGTACCTGTTCGAGTCGGCCGGGCTGACGAGGCCACCGCCGCCGTTCCCGGCACCCATGACCTTCTGCCGTTTCCTGCCGTCATGCCTGTGCGTCCTTGTTGCCTCGGCGGGAACCTGGGTCGACGTCAGAGCGCCGGCGCTCACAATGACCCTGTGCGCGCGGACCATCGGCTGCCGCTCCTGCAGGTTCGGGCATATCGCGGTGGACGACGCGGAGGAGCACGACAGGCGCCGCTCCAGGCTAGGCCGTATCGCGGCGGCCGCCGGCGACGCGCACGCGAGGTTCTTCAGGTCCCTGAAGAGCAGAGGCGCCATGGCAGGCGTTGTTGTGGCTGCAACGTCGTAACAGGCTGAGCTGCTGCCTCTGCGGTTATGCTTGAAGCTGCACTGGGATGGTAGTGGGCTGGTGAAACGGAGTGTGGAAACGCGTTATATAGGTGGGCGCCAACTTTGCACGGCAGTGATTCTAAAAAAAAAAAAAAAACTTTGCACGGCAGTAACTCGCTGAACAAACAGAGAGGTGATATGGTGATCTGCAGGAAACAATTTTTTTGTCGAAAAAAAAGAAGTTTCTTTTTTGTTTTGTAGACAGAAAAGGGTAGATCTGCACTAGTGCTGTGTCAGGTAGGAGTACTAGTAAGTAAACTTGAAGGACACGTATTTTATAGCTTTATCGATCGTTGCTGCCAGATCACCGGTGTTTCCGGTTTCCAGCCACGTCGCTGTAGGTTCAGCTGTCTGTATTTTCAACCACAGCAAAAAAAACCCTGGCAGGAAATTACTATTGTACACTCAATAGTCAATACTGAAGATCCAAAAGCAATGATGAACTTCAAACTGAAGCTGAGTGGCATGCATGCAGACAGGTAACGCAAAGCGTTGGTGTAGTTTTCATCTGAATCAATGGCATGGTCAAAATCTTTATCTTTTCCGTTCCCTGTGTCCTCGAGTTAAATCGTGGGCGGAAAACACGCGTCGCCGCGCGTCGGGGACCGTTGCCGCGAGAAAACGAGCAGAGACAGAGGTTTCGGCAACGAAGTCCCGTCGATGCCACACGCGGAATCCGATTGTTCAAGTTTCCAACCACGCCAACTCCAGTTGGCTGGCACGTCGGCGTCCAGGGACGGAGACAGGGCCGGTGCTGCAGCACCGGTCCTGTGACTAGTTTTTCTATTAAAAATGTTAAAAATAGCTAAAAAGTATTAAAATTTTATTTAAATTTATTTGTTTTAGACCGATTCGCATGTTTAACACATGACACGAGGAGATCTCGGCTTCGCCGCTGTCGGCGTCGCATATGCCGCAACCCATTAGTCGCGCGCGCGCGCCGAGATCACCGTCTCCCGCGCTCCTTCCACCAACGAACATGAAAGGCGCAGTTCCTGGAGAGGCACTCACTTGAACATACCCATGAACGGCGCAGTTCCTGGACAGGCACTCACTTGAACAGACCCATGGCCGCTTGGCCGTTCGATCGGTATAAGATCAAAGTTGTTGCGACAGGAACAGATGTGGCACGAATGTTTTTTCGACCGTTTTCGAATTTATCTTTTTTGTCCGGTAATTTTTTTTTCTGTTTATTACACTAAAAATAGAATTAAAATCCGAAATAGAAAGATTTTGTCAGTTAAACTCAACCTAAGCATATCTATCTGAAGTTTTGAACTTTAATCTCATCAGTTAGATTAACAATACTCCACATAGTCAGATACTGAGTGATCACGATTTTATTTCTCATTGCACTGCAATTTAGTATCTAAATCATCTATGTTATTATTTAAGACTATATTTAATAGTTAAAACTTGTTTAACTCTATTTAACTATATAGCTCAACGTTATTATCTTTCCGATTTGAATTATCATTTTCCGTCTGTTACCGATATTTTTCCGTTCCGATATATTCGTTTTCGTATTTCCAACTATCCTGATTCCGACTTTCTCGTTTTTTTTACTAATTAAATATGAAAACAAAAATGAAATGAGCATTTTCTTGACCATTTTCGTTCAGTTTCATCCCTAGGTATAAACTGGCTCTGTACGAAACTATAAAGCGAGGTTTGTTATGTTTGAAAATTAGGAATTTTATACAAATCTTATAAGAATTTTACGGAAAAAATTGATAAATATAAAAACAAATCAGTCATGGTTAGTGCCTCTCTTATGATAAAACTTATCAAAATAAAATAAATGATATTTATACAAATTTTTGAATAAGATGAGGATTGTTTGGTTCATGCCCACACTTCACCACACCGTAAGTTTGTGCACCGTACTTTCTTTGGCAAGTGTTTGCTTTGCGTTATATTTGTGGCATGCCAAACTTTGTCCATAACAATGTAGTTCATTTTCCACACCAAAACTTACCAAAAGTATGAATATCATCATGGTCCTATTATATTATTTTACCGGAATCATATTTTATACTACCTCCGTCCTACTCTGTTCTGTCCTGGTGAAAGTTTATTTTTAACTTTTTTAACTGACGCTTCGACTAATAATTTTTAAAATTTTTGTTAAATTTAAAAACTTAGTATTTAAAAATACTTGCATAATTTAAAAACGTAGGAAACAAGATTTTTTCCTTCAATCCAAAAGAACCTTTAATTTGAAAAACTTAAAATACCAAATGCAAGATGTGTCAGCGGGCAGCAGCGGCCGCGTCGGCGGGTTGCGGCCGCAGACGAGCACGTGACGCGGCGGCGTCGTCTTGCACGCGAGTGGCCGTGTGATCCTGTCGGGGAAATAATGCGGCGCGGCGCGGCCTCGCCGGCCTGACAAACCTGTTTGCCTCCGAACGTTGGGGACGCGCCGGTGGTCACTGCGCTCGCTGTTTGCCGGTTTTGGTTTTGGCAGGTTGCTCGCTCCGTCGAGATCGTCATGCGGCCAACGGCTAGCTGGAGCTGGATCATCTCTGGGGAAGTTCGAGTGGCCGCCGGCGCCAAAGCGAAGCCTCACCATGCCAGCTCCTCCTCGCAAGTGTACTTCAGCAGTCATCAGCTTGAGAAGTGATTCTTGTGTCGAGTTGAATGGATGTGGCACTGAACGCGATGCCAGGGGCTCAGTGGATATTGTTCAGAAATCCTATTGGGCCGTGTATGCGTTTCCGGCCCATATAGCGTGTAAGTTCAGCCCAGTAGGTAGCTTGTAAGTTCACATAACAAGAAATGCAGGTATGTGTTCAGTGTGTTTGGTATCAGCGGTTACAATTCGCCTCAGCCCCACTCACGATAAATTTGGTGTTTCTTAAGTGGCAATCAAGATGTGCATATAATGCAAACTGCGTTTCTCAAGTAGCGATTTCAAGATGCTTGCAAGTTGCAACGCATTTGCTGTTCTTATTCAGGACACCGACGGTTCTGACATGAACAACGAGCGGTACAAAACACGACGCTTCAACGCGGACGAGCAAGACGACATCGACAGGCAGCAGATGCAGTGGCGCTCTTCCTGATACCATACACGTAGTACTAAATCAGAGCAACAGACGCCTCGGCGGTGGCGCCCGATCACCTGACCGACTCTCCTATTGTTCCCTCACGCGGAAGCCGGGACAGGCTCCGCCGGTGGCGGCGCGTCGGCGCCGGCGGTGGGCTCCTTGAGGACTTCCGACATCCTCGTCGCGATGCTCAGCTTCGCGGCCGGGGAGACGCCGTGCTCGCCGATGATGGACTCCAGGACGGCCTCGCAGAGCGGCTTGTTCTCGATCGCCACGCCGCCGGCCTCCGGCACCGACGAGTCCTTGGAGAACGCGACCTGCAGCACCGAATCGGCAGCGCACGTGCATGCGTCATCAACATCGTCCGTCCGACGATTTCTTATTGATGACACAGGAACCGGATTCTTGCCGATCTCTGTGTGGGAGGGAAGAACTCACGGTGAGGACCCCGGTGGGGGAGTGGGTGAAGAGGATGGACGCGCCCGGCGGGAAGGTCTCGGGCTTGAACGCCTCCTTGAACTTCTCCACGGCCGCGCCCTCGGCGTCCGTGTACGCGCCGGTGGCCTTCCAGTACGCGACGCAGTTCTCAGTCACCTTCTCGGCGTACTGCTCGCCGGTCAGCGGCAGGATCATCGTCACCCGCGTGAACTTCTCGAACTCGCCTGCGACAGCGACGGATTGGGTCAGGGAGCCACGACGCTCGCCGTTACGCGCGGCCGCGAGAACGGGACTTCTTAATTGGTTCTTACCCGTAACGACGTCGCGGAAGAAGGCGACGTCGGAGGCGAGCTCGTCGGCGGTCTTCCCGGCCCACCGCTTGGCCAGCGCCGGCACGGCCGCGTCCTCCACGTACACGCCGATGGCGGTGAACTTTATGAAGTTGCCACCGATCTCCAACCCTCGCACACCTGCGCCGGGCTCACCAAACGATTGGAAATGATCGATTTGTCGTATCCTAAAGCAGAATGACAGAATCCAAAAGGACATGGAACGGAACGCACCTGCGCCGGCGAGGAAGTGCGAGCGGCCGGAGCCCGGGGGACGGGCCACCGGCGGGAAGACGACGGCATCGACTGCCACCTCCGACACGGCCATGGTTGCGCAGAGGAAGGAACTGAATGCGGCCTATAGGCTGTAGCTAGGCAGATGCAACGTAACAGATCAAGGTCGGCGGTCGTTGCGGGCTTGCGGCGACATCGGAACGGGCGACGGCACGGGATGGTTAGCTGAGATGCGACACCTAACCAGTTTCCACTTAAAAAGGCACCGACTCAAGTTTAAAATTGCAGGCATGCCACTCCTTTTTTTTCCCCCGTAAATGAAGTCAAATGGGCCTCGAACTTCTGATATTTTGGGATTCGAAGGTACAATTTGACCTGCTAAATTTGCAATTTGCCAGTTAATTTTTTCAACACCGTGCATGGCCAATTAATATTTTTAGTGTCATTCAAGACATAAACGATGCCGTGTGGGACCGTGCACTTGTGTGGATTTTAGCATTTTGCTTCTTGTGGGGCTTAGGGTATAACTCATTTTGGCAATTCTGTAATAGTTTGCTATTCGTGAGGGCATACGTAGGGGTAGGTTGGGCAAATTGGCATGACGTGGCGAAGCAATGGCCAATATGGCGGCGAGATCAAGCTACACTACCATTCAATTCCATCGAACCAGGTCATTAGCAATATGATTACCTCATGTTTGCACGAGATTAGGAAACCACAGAACATCACGTCACCACCTATCACCGATATGGATTATGGACTGCGGAAGGATCTTTCGCGATCAAGGTTCGCCGCGACGAACCTGACAACTTTTAGGCACCACCACACCAGTCTCACCAAAACACTGATTAGGTTCCTTGCAGTGCAAAATTATGGTAGCTTGTTCATAAATTAGTTCAGAAACTGTTGCCAAGTAATTTCACATCTTTGATTCAATGATTATCTACTGTCAGCCAGATTAAAATATTTTTCTTACTTTCACTGAGAGAACGTCTTTGTTAAGGTCAAATGATTAAATTCATGCATCACAGTTTGCCTCCAAAGCTATCCAAAAGAACTTGTCACTTATTCTTTCTTTTCAAGAACAATACAAATGTCTGTCACTACAATTTCCCCTCATTTACACTTTACAGACTTCTCACAGCTAAAATGAATCGACAAAATCAAAAAGACTCCAATGCTTACACTGCCTCAACGTGTGACTTACCCTTGGGGAAGAAAAATAATTTTGCTACATAATAAATCACCTAATCTGGCATCACCCAAGGACCAAGGTTCCTATCACCACCGGAAGCTCGGAGACAGAACAAAAAACCCGTCAACCACTGCTTTAAAAAAATAAAAAAAAGAACAAGGTGTTCTAAGGACAGACAATTACAACTGACCACAAAAAAATATCATGACAAAACAAAGGGCCTGCGACGATGCAAAAACTAATAGTACCGTGGAAACCTAACTAGACAACAGCTCCAGAAGCAGTTCATCCAAAAGATCATCTTTTATCATTTTCTCAATGTCCCTTCCTGCCCTATCAATGCATTCTGCTAAATCTGGCCACTTCTGATCAAATGCTTTCTTCTCAGGCTTAAGCCCCCCACCGAGTGCAAGTTCTTCCCGTCTCAGAGTTAACATCTGCAAGACTTTTTCCAAGAGACCCTCTGAGCCCCATAATGGAGCTAAGTTCCTAGCAGAATTTACCCATGGTTGCATGTTCAAGCATGGAGCAAAGATTTGTGACAATATTGTGTTCACCATGTCAAACAAAAGCTTCCTATCTGATCTTGACCATTGAACAACTTTGGTGTACTTTCTTTCAAGCTTCTCAAATACATCATAACCTGCAGGACAGTCGAGAGACTGACACACCTTGAACAGGTGATCCTCTGCTATGCCATGAATTCCAGAAACAATTAGTATATCCAGCAGGTAAGAAAAGTCCCTTTCCTCTTCATCTTCAAATTCTCCAAGAATCTCTTCAACTAGCTCTATGGGTTCGTTGTTACACGAATCCATTTCCGAGGTTAAAAGGCCACTTGTTATGCCAGTGCTACTCGCATCTGCAGTAGTTTCCAGTGGTGGAAATTTGACAAGCTCAAGTCTCAGTTGGAGATCTAAATTAAGGAGGCCGTAAATATATCAGACATGATTAGAGCAAAATAGAAACATAAAAAGGCTATAATATTCAGAAGGGAAGGTATGAAGGCATATTCACTAACCATATGGATTTGCTGGCTCTTGCTTGATGATTTCAGAATCAGAGCAATTTTCTGATAGAGGTTCAAGAACAGATATTGGGCTTGCCTGACCTATCTCTTTGCGGTAAATGACAGATGTGGAGTCCAGCCATGCATCGAGAGGGCAGTACACCTGAAAAACAAAATACATGAGAATGACCATTCATCAGGTTGGTGAAAAACAAAAGTAAACAAATACAGCAACCATATCTGAATGCAGTAGTATCTGAATGTCTCCTTTTTTTATTTTAAAAAAGAAGGCATTGCAAGGAACCACACAAATAACATCTAATGGATCTTTCCTATCTACAAACATGCAAACTTGATGAGCATCTATGAATTGCAGTATCATCACTAAAATAAGCACAGATTCTATTGTATACCTTCTTGGAAGTTGTCTTCCATTGATCTTTAGCTATTACACCCAAAGATGATAAGCTGGAGTTATCACTGTTGTCACTTGAAGATAATATTTGGAAGTCATCAATGCTGTCACCGGATGTGGAACTGCACGTAGCACTCCAAAATTGTTCAAGCATTTTTTGACTGGGCAGTTCTGAACAGCACAGTTGATTTTGTCGAACTAATGCATTGTCTAACATAGCTTTTGAGTGTCGTTCCAATGAGGAATCAGGCAGGTCATGAGCCTTCTCTTTACTTATCAGGTCGATTTCTCCCTTAGAATTCACAATTTTATATATTCGATTCAAAGCTCTGATACGGTTTTGGCTCTGATAAGTGTCACCATTTTGTGTCTGGCGTAGCAATGACATTTTCTCAGAAAGGGAACTGTTTATAGTTGCTGAACCCATCTTTGTTGAAGCTGATCTTTCTGTACTTCTGACCAGTTGATGCCTGAAATCACCCGTATTGCTACAACTCTTTACAGTTGGATGATTCTTCACACTGTTACTGCAATATCTAGGTTGAGTGAGCAACCCTGAAACATTGCTCCTCGCATGAAGCAACTCTTTATTGGTGGATATTTTGTTCTGTATTGGAAATGACATATAATCCACCAGAACTCGATTTGCACCATCAAAACCATGTAATTGTGCCATCACTGAGGGTTGTGGCTCAGTGATTTCGGGTACATTAGTCGGTGCACCAGAAATACAGCTTATAGAATTTCCGTGAGAGCTCTTACGCTTGAATTCCCCAACATCCCACGAAATCTGTGAGAACAAACTTATGTAAGGGAGAAAGAAAAACGTCCAGATGAACAGAGTTGCAGGAGTATTTTGCAGGAAAGAAAAATCCAAAAGAAGGGATTATTACGGCACAAGTGTCTCTAAAATAGTAATGAGCATCTGAAAAACTTACACTATCGACTCGGGTTGTGGATCCAGTGCTACACCTGAAATCAGATGATACTCCACTAACGCGACGTTGCTTGTCCACGTGAGCAAACCCTGGGAAAAAACGAGGAAGCAAAACAAGAACGGGTCGACTACAAATCAATTAGACTTTTCTTTTAGCCACACACAACAGAAGCCACTCGAACATGTAAACCACTTAACCACTAGAGACGAAATCAAACCATAAATGAAACATGCCGAATTTCCTTGTCCTTGAAGGAAGAGCAATGAAACCGGTGAACTCATTGACTATGTATACAACGGGCATCTACGTGATCTTTCTAGAGCGCAATTACGACTGAATTATCAATCCCTTAAGAAAAAGGCAAACAGCGGTAATCCTCTACATTTGTCTGAAATCGTACGCAATCGGCAATCCCATTGTTTTTTGAGTGGCTTGTGCTATTTGAATTTTTCCATTGACCAGCACGGGAAATAAGTGGAAAGATGATTTGCTGTACTACTTCCTGCACGATAATCCTGTCCCCAAATTTATCGTACGCGGAGAAACAAGCAAAGAGACAGCCCTCGTAACAACCTGGAGCACCGTTCCTGGGACTGGAAGGTGGAAGCGAGCGGCGGCACCCACCGCGCGGTATCAAACCAGGAACGATCGATCGCACAGGCGAACTCCCGGCTCAAATGATCAAATCAGTAGCGAAAACTACCAAACGACACATCAATGTAACCTTTTGATGCCAGAAGAAGCAACCGGTTCTGACCTTCCGTCCGTCGGCGAGCCGTGCTGACGCTGGTCGCCG
>BCLF01000013.1:4011709-4139329 GCA_001602275.1 Zoysia japonica
GGGCATATGCCAACACGTACAATAGGCTAACCATTATAGAAGTTGTGAGATGACAGTGGGCTGGAAGAATTATCTTACTTGAATAAATGTCTGTGCAATAACTCTGACAACTGGAGGAAGACGGACAACAAATAAAACTGCAAGACGATTTGGGTAGTTTTCTTGAACTATAGTGATAAATGACCTCATCATTTGCATTGGAAATCTGAATGGAGAAACTCCATGACAGTCCAGTAACACAGTAATTCTTGGATCCTCTTCATTGGTCAAGTTTAAGACACCATGGTCAATCTGGGAAACTGAATTAAGAAAACATTAGTGAGATAGTGCCGACTGTTATTGCAACCAATCAGAGGAAATAAATGATGAAAATCTCAATGTCAAAACTCAGAACAACTAGTGCCTCACACGCGATAAAGAGCATATGATTTCCATCAGAATTATTTGGGCCTGGTTGCAGTGTATTATGGCTACTTAGTTAAGAGGGACCACTACTGCTTTGGTACCATAGTAAGACCTTGCGTCCAGAAAAGATGCTTTCAATTTATTATTATGTAAATCTAAGAAGGAAAGAGAAGGATGTGCTTTTGAAAGGTCAACACAAGAGCAAACTAACAAACTAATATACCCAGAAGAGTTGTTAATGAGCAATGTACAGTAAAGCTTCATGACCCTATTTTAAACATCAATATG
Organism: Zoysia japonica; assembly: GCA_001602275.1. Taxonomy (NCBI): domain Eukaryota; kingdom Viridiplantae; phylum Streptophyta; class Magnoliopsida; order Poales; family Poaceae; genus Zoysia; species Zoysia japonica. Next base: position 4,012,403 of record BCLF01000013.1, read on the forward strand.
ATTATGAAATTCTCTCATGGAAAAGTGAATCATCAAGAGTGCAAACAGATGACCAGATAAAAGAGGTTGTGAAGTTAATTACCTACTGCTTGCCCAAAACGAGGTCTATCACGAGGGGGTATACTAGAGCATGCAAGTCCAAGACGGATCACTAAACAAGGCCGAAGCATAGTGTCAAATCCATGCCAAAAGACCATGTGAGACCACTTTTCAAGTTCTTGCAATGTGAGTATGTGGAACGTCTCCCTCCAATGAATTGTTTTCTTAACCGAAGACAGCAGGGACGAAAAGTCACCATTTGCTGCAGCGTAAAATCTACGTAGTTCATCCTCAGTTAACCTGAAACATTTGTAAACTTGAATGTCAGATTTATGGAAACAGGTTACTTGCGGCAGGCCGCAGGCATGTGACCAGACTCCTCATATAGGCCAAATGGCTTGATTGAAATAAAATTAAATTAATAATACAGTATGGCTACAACCTTTCTTACATGAACATATATATATATATATTTGTCCTGAGATAATGACATTACGAATAAGCTCAAAAAGCTACATAGGGCTAATCCACACAGTAAAAGACTTACATAACTTAATACCCAGCAAAATTCATGAAAAAAGACTGTACAAAGCTGAATCAATTCTGAACACAGCAAACATAGACAGTGTAACATATCGATGCATGTTTATTTCTTTATTACTCGCACAGTAACTGTTGCTATAGTATTCAGAAGTGCACCAGAATAGTGCTCCTCGTCCCGATATACTAAGATACTGTTTAGTTCAAGGATCATGCTCCAACAATATGAAATACCAAACACAAATAGCAAAGAATCAAGTAAAAAGTCACCTCTCGGGCAAAGTGATGCCTTGTTTTTCAAGCTCCCTGACTAGCGACACTAGCCAATTCTCTGATACAATATCCTTTGTGACATCAGCAACATCCCTAAAACAAGCCAAGATCGCCAATGTCATTGACAGGCAGCCCATAACCTATCTAATCGTTGTAGTAGGATCACAAGAAATGGAATGGTATCCTTCAAAGAAAATTTGGCAACAAAGTATTAATAAATTCAGAGATTTATTGGAACCTTGTGCTGGAACTTGACGTTGTTTCATTTGCTTCAGAAGGTGTCTCAGGTCGTTCTGTATTGCTACTTGGTTCATCATCACGCTTAGAAGATCTCTCACTTAATGTTGTTGTGACAGACACAAACAATAGCGGCATGGATAGTTTCTGCATTTAAGGAAATGTCATCAGTCCTTAAAAGATCTTAATCTCACTTCCACAACTGCACAGAAGATAATGTCCTCTTATTTATCTTTTGTTACATCAATGAATTAGTACAACATCTAGGCAAGTAACCTATTGTGAAACGTGAAAACAAGGTAATTTCAGAACAAACAAAGACGAACGTCACGGCTAAGAAATCAAATAACCTGAATCCCTTGTACAACAAATTTGAGTGGTCCCCATCGTTGAATCCAGCTAAATGGAGGATACACAAGAATTTGCAATGCTTGAACAGAGTTCCATATGAACGGACATTTTGCCTTAGAAACTCTCCTTACTGCCTCAAGAGCAACAACCTTAACCAAAAATGATGCCACATGACCAATTGAATCCCCACTCAATATCAGTCGTTTTGATGGCACAATGTTCTGCACACACTTGGGTGTCATGGCTTTTGCAGGGGAAGCAACCAGCGTGCCCTGATACTTCTTGTCACTGCCGCCTTTTTCTGAAGGCTGCAAGTGTTTGCTTGCATTGGCCATTGCCTATAAGCGAGAGCAGAGATGAGTCGCCGGCCTGCTATTCACATATACCCTCACCTTCTTCAGCAGATGAGAACAAGGCGCTTTTAATTGCCAGGATGTGAATGCTATGTAGAAATCTGCAAAAAGAATACAAAGGGCAGCAAGCAAACGAAATTAGTACAGCCATTGCCTATAAGCTAGAGCAGAGATAAGTCGCCAGCATGCTATTCACATATACACCCACCTTCTTCAGCAGATGAGAACAAGGTGGTTCTAATTGGCAGGATGTGAATGACGTAGAAACCTGCATAAGGAATATGAAGGGCAGCAAGCCAACGAAATTATTACAGGTAATTGAATTGTTAAGCATGGCAAAACATACTGAATCTTTATATCCGATAAAAGGAGCAATACAAACTGATGACTGTGTTCGTTATTTTTTATGCTGCTCTTGTGTTACTAACAACAGTAATCAAATTAAACAGGTATTAGGTGTAGATATCAGGTTTATAAATCATATGTAACTGAGTAATTTTATTACATGAATCTCAACATATACAAGGGAGGGGATTATAAAAAATCTGTTGTGACATACAGAGGCCACATCTTAAAATTGGTTATAAATGATTGCTTATAACTGAATACTCCTATAAGGGATCAATTTTAATCTGCTGGTGACACTAACAAATGGAATTACAAAGGGACTGCTACTAGAACCCTACCACCCAGAAACGAAATTCGCGACCGATTGGATGGGCATAGATTGGAGTGCCTATTCCAGCAAGCAAGGAAAATATCCTGTGGAGTGTGGAACACGTGAATGCATCCATTCCAAGCAAACAGGCAATTAGGCATATGCTTCCTTACCAGCAACGTACGAATCAATCACTCAAAACGGATCTCGTCGCTGGACTTCTGGGGGTGGGACGAAAACAGCTGCAGCAAGATCAATTGCCCGTTATCTGGAAGCGAAAACAGGGTGCGACAACAGGCCTCGCCATTTGCACGTACCGCAGCCTAGTTAGGGCTTGACCGGCTCGCGCCTCGCGGGGAACCGGCGGCGGCGGCCACGGATCTGGGAGCGGAACAGCCACGAGCGCGCCGGAGATGGGAGGAGAAGGCACGGGAGGACGGCGGGGACGGCGACGGGGAGATCGGGGAACAGGTCGCGGTTGAGACTAAGTATAATTGAGAAGTTGGTGAAACGCTTGTGTCGTCGAGCCCTCGTGCTGCTCACGCGTGATGCTTCTCGACCGTCCGTGCCGCTGCGGCATGGGACCAGACCGGACCGGCCAGCCGTGGCGTTGCTGTCTCGTTGCCGTAGATGCGCGATGCCGACGGATGCCTTTGAAGCAGCTGGATCGTTCGTCCTCGCGCCAAACACGACCAAAGTCGAGAGCTTCATCATTGTTTCAAATATATAATGCATTGAAATTAACTACCAGACGAATTTGGAGGCGGTGAATGAAGCTGAAGCTAAAGATAAATGAGCATAGAGTAAATTTCTTATAGGCAAACTAAACTTTTTTTTTATTTACCAGTCAAATTTTCATTTCTATTATTCGTCGTCGGTATAAGTAAAATGGTATGTAATGAATGAAAAATGTGAACCGATGCAAAATAAAGGAAATAAAAATTTTAAATGGTGAATAAGGTAAAAGTGAAAGCTTGAATGAGGAATAAAGAGCTTCTCAGATATATAATCCGGTGAGTGACGATAGAGATGTTTAGCGAGCCATGAAGGAAGAAGATCACCATCACTAATGGTCAGAGAAAATAAAGGCTGGGCAAGGAGGACTATGAGAAAATTGTCCAGGACTCAGAGAAGTACAAATCCGAGGTTGAGGAGCACAAGATCGAAGAAGGTCTGAAGGTTGAGACCAAGAACTCTCTGGAGAACTACGCCTACAACATGAGAAACATCATCCAGGATGAGAAGATCGCCTCCAAGCTTCCAGCAGATGACAAGAAGATCGAGGACGCTGTCGACCAGGCGATTTCCAGTGGCTGGACACAGCAACCAGCTTGCCATGGTCGATGAGTTCGATTGTTCGAAGAGAAGAGGAAGGAGCTTGAAGGCCTCTGCAACCCTGTTAGGAATGAAAGTGGGTACTCAATGAGTTCATTTTAAAAAGTTTTGAGCCAACCCACTGACCCAAAAATTAAGAAACTTACATCCCTAAACCCTATGGATCATTGCCAAGATGTACCAGGGTGCTGGTGCTGACACGACTGCCGGTGGAACGGAGGACGATGCTCCAGCTCCACCGGCTGCGGGTGGTGCTGGCCCCAAGATCGACGAAGTCGACTAAACTACACTGATCACCATCATCATTCCTCACAGTGATCGATCATACTAGGTCTATTGTTTCTAGCTAGTCGGCCCAAGTGCACATCATACCAGCTTGGGCCTACAATCAGCCGTACGTTGGCTGTTATATATGCTTGTGTCGTGAACAATGATGTTTATACATAGTTTACATTACTTCCACCTTTTGCCTGTGGGCATTCCAAAGTATTCGATTGGGGGTATGCTAAAGTATTCGTCAGCGGCGCCTGCTTAGCTGCGCTCTTTGACTTGTCTTTCGATCGAGGATTAACTTGGGAGTAGTTGGTTGCTGCCTGCTGCGTTGCTTATGTTGCTCTTTCTTCTGCGTTATGTCTGCGACAACATATATGGTTGTGAGCACTTCAATCTGCTGAAATTTTTTTGGTTGCGTACGTCGATCGCACATGGATCAGGGATGAGCATGTGTATGTGGTTTGCCCAGGTAACTATTTCAAATGATAAGCTGGGAAGAATTACTCTGGCCATGACGTGGTCGTCGGTCGAAGAGAGAAAAAGGAAAGTCACATGAAATGGCGACGGATCGATCGATCGATCTCTGGGGGACCCTTTGAAATTCCTCTTTAATTGGGTAGTATTCGTACGTAGCTTTGATCTCATCAGCCATAATAACGCAGGGCCAAAGCGGCGCCCCAAATCATTCTCGCTGCGCGCTTTAATCCTGCACGGCCTGCATGCTATTGCTGCCTGATATCGATCGGTCGCTCGATCAGCCGCGCGTGTCCCCGCATCGTCGCCTCAGATACTCTCGTAGTACTACAGAACAGTACGTGCGCGGCAGCGCTGCCATTGATGCATGCATCCCTGCAGTGTTCATCTCCTGCATCTTTCCTGCTGCTGCTCGTGCAGCAGGCATGGTAAAAGGAGAGTGAGCGAGAGAGAGGAGCTAGCTAAAGCGGCGAGATCCTGGCTCTCTTCTCCCCCGGCCGCTTCGCTGTTAGGTACTAGAAGGCCGCTCCCGCCTTTAGTTTAGTGTCGGCTGCTTATCTCTGTGGATTAACTATGCAGGTACCCACTCTTCGCCCCAAAGGAAACGCCGCAGTGAGTTCAGGCGTCAGAGCACTACGAGCTTCAGGTCCAAGTGACGACTGAGTAGTAGTAGTAGTAGTGCACACATAATATTCGGTGCAATAGCTACGAGCAAATCCTTGTGCTCCTCGTTCTCTGAAAATTAACCTATACGTAATACACAAGAATATCTGATAGGAAAGATAATGGCAGTTTTTTTAGTTATTGAAGGACCACGACTGGAAAAAAAGAGCATCGTGTTCTGTCCGTATCTTAAACAATATAACTTCCATTGTGTAAAGCTTCGTCATGATATTCATACGAACATGCATATTTGGTTTTAATAGCTCGTTCAACAAAGAGAAAAGGTTGGCCAGCTCGCAGCACACACGAGATCTACAAGAGTGTGTTCATCATCGATGCACTGAGACTTCCCAGATCGAGCACGCAAATTGATCCAGAGCTACGCTAGTGTATGCACATGTCCAGCTCGCAGCATATACACATCAGCTACAGGGGATAGTAGAAAGGACTGGTTGGCCGGGTCGATCAATGACCATGTCCCTGAAACACTATTCCATGTGCATGTAAAAAAACCAAGGTCTCCCTCTCTTTCCACGTCTACCACAACAAGCTGATCTGTGTGCGTCGCACAAAGACCAGTGTAAGACGTGCTTTATTGCTTTCTTTACCCTATGTGCTTAAAGCTACCCACTCGCATACACGAGAGTACTGTCTAGCTACACTTGTTAAGCATGGCTCGCTGGAGAGAGAGAGAGAGAGAGAGAGAGAGAGAGAGAGAGAGAGGAGTGAGAGGAAGGAATTCTACACAGCCACTAGCCAAGAAGAGTCCCAGGCTACCTTATCACGGCCAACTTTACTGATTGATCTCTTTCATGAATATGGACATAAAGTTGCGCCTGGACGTACACTAGAATGACCTCCCCTGAACGAGTAGACTTGCAACTACAGTGTACTGCTCATGCTGGTAACCACTAGCAGCTACTGTTCAATCTATCCCTCTAGCAAATCAACCAGCAAGCTCCCTGCACCTGGCTAGGGTTTTCTGCAGCTTTCCTCGTGCATAAACCCCTCTCCTCCTCCAGATCAGAGATCATTCTCTCTCTCATCACCTCCATCCCATGCTCTCTAGCTGTAGCTGTAGTGCTGTACACAAGCCATGCGTCTCACACATGCTTATGAGTTAAGCAAAGGAACGCTGCTCTCGTCTTCCTTGCTCTGCTTCCATATGTTTCACATCCAATATATATAATGCAAGCTCCTCCACTAAGACAGAAAAAGGGGGAGAACAAACGCCATAATTCTTCTTTTATTCCTCTCGCTTTCGCTCTCCCTCCCCCATCACTCTCGCCCCCGCTAGCTTTCTCGCCTTCTTCCTCTCCTTGCTTCTCCCTTCTTCTAAGCCAGCCTTCTTCATTCATTCCACAGTATAGACAGAGGTAGTGGATGTTGTTCTCCACCGCCGCCTTTATCGATCTTCCCCATCCTTGGATGATCCCTCCTCTAAAGTGCATATATACTCTTATCTCACAAAGAGAAGCAAGAGAGAGGAACAAACAAACCAGAAAAGAAGCTCCCAAGTAGCAAAAGATCAAAAGAAATCAATTCTATACCATGGTCTTTTCTTCGGTTCCTGTCTATCTTGATCCACCCAATTGGAACCAGCAGCAGCAGGTAACAATTTCTTCCTCCGTCTGAAATCGCTTCTTTTGCTTTTCTCTCTTTGGTGCCATGGCTTGGTAGATAGCTTCTTCTTGAAAAAGCAAGATGATGGACATGGAGAGGAAATATTCCTACGCTCTTTTGCGAAATCTCTCGTTGAATATACCATCTCTTTTCGTTTTGTGATATCAGTTTCTCTCAATTCGCTCTTTAATTGGAGTGTGTTTGATTTGGAATGACGCTGCTTTCAGCAACAGCAAGCACACCATGGCCAGCTCCCGAGTGCCGGAGGTGGTGGTGGCGGTGGCGGTGTGGAACCGCATCAACACCAGCAACAACATCAGCTGCCGCCGGTGCCACCTCCTGGAGCTCTCATGGCTCCTCGGCCTGACATGGCAATGGCTGGTGCAGCAAGTGCCGGCGGTGGCCCGACTGGAGGCTCGGCAGTGCGGCCGGGCTCCATGAGTGAGCGGGCAAGGCTCGCCAATATCCCGCAGCCAGAGCCGGGGCTCAAGTGCCCGCGCTGCGAGTCCACCAACACCAAGTTTTGCTACTTCAACAACTACTCGCTCTCACAGCCGCGCCACTTCTGCAAGACGTGCCGTCGGTACTGGACGCGCGGCGGCGCTCTCCGGAACGTCCCCGTCGGTGGCGGCTGCCGCCGCAACAAGCGCAGCAAGTCCTCCAAGTCCAACTCTTCATCGGCCGCCTCCGCTTCCGCCACAGCCGGCGGGACGTCTTCGTCCACCTCGTCCACTACCACTGGCGGCGGCAGCGCGGCGGCCACGGCAGCCATCATGCCGCCGCAGGCTCAGCTGCCGTTCCTGGCCTCGCTGCACCAATTTGGTGGAGATCATTACAGCACTGGTGCGTCAAGGCTAGGGTTTCCCGGGCTGAGCTCACTTGACCCCGTGGACTACCAGTTCCGTACAGGCGGAGGCGCCGGCACCGCCATCGGTCTAGAGCACTGGCGCTTGCCGCAGATACAACAATTCCCCTTCTTAAACCGTTCTGACGGCGTGCCACCGCCAATGCCTGGCATTTACCCGTTCGACATTGAAGGAGGCGGCGATGCTGCTGGCTTCGTGGGGCAGATGCTAGCCGGATCCAAAGTGCCTGGCTCCTCTGGGCTGATCACGCAGCTGGCGTCGGTGAAGATGGAGGACAACAACCCACAATCCACGGCGATGACGAACTCGCCGAGAGAGTTCCTTGGTCTCTCCGGAAGCCTCCCATTCTGGAGTGGCGGCAACGGTGCAGGTGGAAACAGCAATAACAATGGAGTCGGTGCTAATAGCGGCGGCGGCGGCGGTGCTGTTGGCCCGGGCAGTAGCTGGGTGGACCTCGCAGGATTCAACCCGTCGTCCTCGGGGAACATACTGTGATCGACGCGCCCTTCATATGATGGTCGCTGCAAAAAAAGGTAGCCTTATCAATACAAGCCCTGAAGCTTAATTTTAGTCATGGCTTCTGAGAAAGATTGAAACAAAGGAGTTGTGGTGCAAGATCATAGGGCTACTGTGGGATAGTTACCGGGCGATCAATCCAACTGGTTAACCTCTCTCTAGAGTTAGTAGATGAAATTAGCTTTTGCCATCGAATTTTCATTTGAGGTTCTACTTCTATCTTGTTGGGACACCGATCCTGCTGCTGCTGCTCTTGTATCTCATTTCTATATTGTTTTCTGTTTCAAGTCTATTCTGTAAAATTGTAATGCATGGATGTTACTAGGTCTACTATCTTGGTGCAATGTGTTTAATTTGGGGCAAGGCCAGGTGATAAATAAATATATTTCCACGGGAGTATTTTTCAGTCGAAGATCGATAGTTGATCAAATTGTTTCTACTTGATGAATCAGTTCAGACGATCGACTAAGTTTGCATACTGTACAAGGGTGATACTACGTGCTTATTTTGTATAAATTGTACTATCAGCAAGGCATGCATTTATGCTAGCAACAAGATCTCTAATGAGACGACTACGTCATGATATATATCTGTGCAAAGGAGCACAAATCTATCTATCATGGCGCATTCGTTTGCCTCAGTCATTTGGAAATGGAAAATGTCGTGTGATCGGTGTGCATGACATGTTCAGAGATTGTGCATGCAGCATGCTACTTTGTTTGAAACAGGAGACATGCGACTGCCGAGAAGATAGGCACTAGGATTCTCATGGATGGATAAGAATCGGACATTAATTGGCACATCAAGAAATTCCTTCCTAAACTATACTCCCTCCATACTCATAATTTAAGTCGTTTTGAACTTTACTTTAGTCAAATATTAAGAATATAAATTACAAATAACTTCTAAATTGTTAAGTTTAGAAATATAAAAATCATATGAATAGATTTGTCTTAAAATGTACTTTCATAAAAGTATATATATGTCACTTTTTGATAAATATTTTTAAAAAAAATTAAAGTCAAAGTTATGCTTTAGAGACCATGTCGTTATTCAAAAAGACCTGAATTATGAGTATGAAGGGAGTGAGCCGAATTCCTATGGCAAGCACAATTATAACTGCTGTTATAGCAACCAATTAGGCAAGCAATGAAACATGCGGGGATCAATATTAAAGCTCTTAGTGATAATTAAACTAGTAGTACGAGCTCCGTTTCTCCTCTTTTGAGAGATCACATTTCTGATGACTCCTCCTAGGTAGTACAAGAGCAGCGACCCAGTTCTCCATGCATGGTCCTCCTCCTGGCTCTCAGAAAAACAGCGCTGATTTCTAGGTTTCCAAGCACCAATCTCCATTCAAAGCCTTTTTCCCCTGCCACTGCAATCATGCATGTCCCCACTGTGCAGGCCGAGATGCAATCCAAGGCCGGCGCACAGGGAATGGCTAGCTAGAGTAGCGATCTCCTAAATTAGTTGCGCTCAAAGAATTTGTTCCCGCGCGAGTTTCTTTTGGTCCTTTCGCCCTCTTTACCTTTGGCCATCAGCTTCAGCAGTTTCGAGGAGTCATTGCGCGTCAGTTATAACTTTGCATTTCTAGAGGTTTGAAGCCAACCAGCATTGACTGGCGCCATGCTGCTGCGTGAAAGTGTGCATCGTCCCCTGCCCAACCGCAGATTGCATGCCTTGCAGAATATCACTCGGGACACCAGTTTCATTGTGATCTGATTTCTTTTGTTCCTGCTGGAATATAGCGGTGTTGAATTTCTACTGACCTTTAGTTGCTGATGCCTGACCGCCTATAATTGATCCCAAGCATTTGTAGAGTACGGTGAGAGTATATACATGCACTAACACTAGCAGTAATTAAGTAGGGCAGCTAGCCAGGCATCACAATAGAGCAAAAATACTGCATGCTCTAATTTCAAAATGGAGTTCCTTCGAAAAAAAAAATCAAAATGGTGTAAGATTGTTCAATTCCTATCATACATGAACGATCGACATTTTCATTTTCGTCGTGATCGAGATTGAGCACAGTAGTTGCAATGCATGGGCACACACAAAAGCAAGTTCGTTGCGCATAATTGATTGGCCTTGCTCGTCACTGCGCCAAAGGCCAAACAGTAGAGACTTCAAACATGAAATGTGGGAAGCTGAAGTGTTCGTCCGTTCGCAAGCATATGTAGGAACAACCTGATTAAGTAGGAGAAACGGGATATAGTATGGTAGTAGTAGCTAGCTAGTGTAAGAAGACGGAACTGCAGAATTGGCGTCTGGCTCCGTGCAAGCAGCTTCTCTAACTTGACGCTCATCTCTCTCTCTCGTTCGTTTGTTTACCCGTAGCTGTCTGTGGGAATCTACGTTTTCGTCTGCTTTCGCGCCGTCCAATGCAGTCTCCTCCTCACGGAGAGGGAATAAAGGCAGCAGACCTTACCCTGACCCCATGTGTTTTATTTGTATACGTATGTACTTATAGATTTCTTCACACCGATTATAAACAATTGCTTAAGATAGAGAGAAAGGGATTTGCATATATAGTCAAATTCATCAATGACATGTCTCTAGCTAACTGAAATATACAGATAGTTGAATTTTGGTTGGAGCATCGGAGCGAGATTTTGCATATATAGTCCATTAATTGTTTATGTGAATATCGCTTTCTCGTAGATCCGGATTGAATGCCGAGATGAAAGGAATGAGAATGACCCTTCTCTAGCTTTTCGGTGGCTGGCGCAGGAGCAGCCTCGCAACTCGCATGTGCAATAATACTGACATTTTTTGAGAGTGAAATTCCCACCGGTGTGGGTGTGGGCCTTTCTTTCATTTGTTCAAGCCGATCATCAGCTAGCGGTCTAGAGAGAGAGAGAGGACAGTGCTGGTCGGGGGAATCAGATTCCTGTCAGATCGACTGTACTACAAATCACACGCACAGAGCTAGAGGGATCACGAAAACGGCAGCTTTAGCTTTATACACGTACACCAGCTGCAGGGGCCTTCCCTTCCCTCACGACGGAGTTTTGAGCCCTTTCTCATTGGGGCCCTATTCTAGTAGACTCGCTTGCTGATGCCTCCGACCCTGTGTTTCAATGTATAGGAGTATATCTCATACAGTATATATAGTAGGAGTAGTTACTACTATCACGGTAATCTTTTGTTTGGATCTTAACCATGCTCTCTGTACATGTTCCAATTCAGCAAAAGTTTCATGGAAAATCAGCAACAACGATTGTACAAGCTTTTATAGTCACAATTACATTTCTTGTGGGTATAGTGAGAGATCTAGAGGGGGCACTGAAAGACAGAGACAGCGTTGTGGTTGGCCTCACGTTCCGTCACATGAGAACAATCATGTATTGCATGCATGGACCAGTAGAGTACTAACCATGCATGACAGCTAACTACTGTACCACAGTACTAATTAAGTAGATCTAGATGTGCCAATATTGTGCCTAAGTGGTTCAATCATCTGGAGGAAGATGCCAAGCGAGGCATGCTCCAAATCGTATGTTACTCCTAATTTGCTTTGTGGCATACCCAAGCTAGCAGAGATCCCAATGCGTTCCCAAAGAATCTGATGCTCTTCTTGATCTGGACTGTTTCACGTAACGCTCTTACTCTTGAAATGAGCTCGGCAGTGGCTTCCCTTACCACCACCGCCACACCATTCGCAGTTACAGAGTATAAAGGTTTAGAATGAATAGAAAAATGTATAATTGTAAAAGCTTGCAACTTTGCAGATCAATACTAGTGGAGTACACAAGAGGAAAAAAGATGCGTGCCTTGTTTTCTGCATACACATGCTACCTGCGGACGGATTCTGTACAAATAAACAACCTCAATCCTAAAGCATATCATATGATAATCGTATAAACTAAGAGCGCATCACATGATGATACTAAGGTATATTACCGACTCGCTGCAGTCGAGGCAAAAGCTTGGGTCTGCTATCGTGCGAGATAACCTTGATTATATATGTAACTTTTTTTTTTCTGTCATAGCGTACGCTGGCCAAAGTACATCAACAGTTTAGAAACATTGCACGCCATTCGTGAATTACCTTGACCCGCCCAGCTTGATCAGCTAGATAGACAGATCCATGCACTAGTGTTGACGAATGGATCGATCGTGCGTGCGTACCAATGCTTGCAAACAGTACGAGCATGACATGATATGAAGAATTCCGAACGGTACGAGCACGACATTATACGCATCATCATGTTCTTATTGTTGAATGTGTAATGCTAGCGTGCTGTTAATTCGCATCCCTACCTGTAATAATAAAACGGTGGGAGCGCGTTCATGGTGGCAGTTGAAAAGTTTCCGTTTGGACAAAATCCCTTGTCGTTTAACGCTGATTAAATTTCCCTTGTAACGAACGCGCCAAATTGCCGTCCCGATCAGGATCACGATCACCCACGGTGTGGCTTTCAGCCCTGCTTATCTCGTCATCTCCGTGACTGATCTTTCATTCTCAATCACGACGTCCGGCCGGGCGGGCGAGGCATATCTGTGGCCCCGTCCACAGACCACAGCCCCGACGGTCCGACCTGACCCTGCGTGGAATCTCTCTCTGTGGTCATCACACGCTTTGATCGGTGCATGGGTCATGGGAGCTAGGGCCGGTAGCTTTGTTGTCGGGGAAGAGGCGTCAAGGAGAAGCCTCTCCGCGCTGCCGCTGTCCTTTGACACCGGCAGCCAGATTCGGATCGGGCCCCTGTCTGCCGGCCCTCCTCGATCCCCGTGGAACGGAACCACCGCCTTTAGCTCTGCCTCTCTCTTTTCGGTGTTGTCGTATCATGGCACCGCCCGGGACATGCGTACGTGTGGCCTCCCATGGTGTCCGCAGGTTCCCGTGCGCCAGCGTCGCGCTCGCTCGCCCCGCGCACTAGGCTCCTCGGCAAGTTGCTCGCCACCCGTCCGCGTCGGCGGAACGATCGGTTTCTTATCGGCAGCGGCGGCTACGACGGCTAAGACGGCGACGGCGAACGCGCGGTATCGCCTGGCCGCGAGATCGATCTCCGCGCGGTCCGCGTCGACGTGTGGACAGGCAAAGCGATCGAATTCGTTACCGCCTCGGTCGCGTGCAGGCACGCGTCGTGATCAGACGCGAGAGCATGATGGGATATATACGGGGACTCTAATAAGAGGAAGCCAAGCGCGTCACGACGAAACGGGACGCGGCCAGTTGGGCGCTGGCTAGCTACCTGCCTACCTCTGCAGCGACTTGCGCGGCACCTGTGTGTGTGTGTGTGGAAATTAAGCGCGCCAGATGCGTGCAGGACCGGCGCGTATTGTAGGGCTGTATCACGTCGTCCAGGAACACAAAGTTGCTGCTGCGTTCCAATCTCTGCAAATTGAGGGTACGCAGTACTGTGACTCGACTGGAACTGGCCTCTGGGTTTTGGCCGGCCGGGTACTGTGATTTGTGGGACTTAGCTTGATTTCAACTTTTGTACTGCGGATTGTGCTGTTCCATCGTCTGCAGATCGGTCGACCACGGCAAACGGCAATTCGGGGCTAACTCTGAACATCAAGTCGTAAGCGAATTCTGTCTAGATATAGCGAGAGTGGAACTCGAAACCAACCCCATACTCGAAACGCTTCATCACCATCTACGAAAGCTATGCAGATATGATCCAAGTTTGTCAGCTATATCTATAACTGTGCAAGATTATACTCCTAAATTCAGTCAAAAAAAATTGCGAGGTGAACCATTGTTGCACGTCCAACTGGGACGGACTGAAATAATTCAGCTGTAACATTTGAGTCTGAAAGTTGCCGTCCTATCCTATCCATAATCCATTAATCTATATCCTCCATTACACTACTTCATCTCTTTGGACACTTGTGCATGATAATCGTGTGGGCGCATGGCGCGCCGTTATTATCGTGACGAATTGCCATATCCAGTAGACAATGACAGAAATTGCGTTTTCAGGTGATGTCAGGAAGCAATACGTTCCATTGATCGATGTTGCGCACAACACATGACCTAAGCCTCAGTTTGCAGAGAAATGTATAGCAACAGTGGCGGTATTACCTGCATTAGAGATATACAACTAATAAATTTAGCCAATCTCAAAGCTTCTATATATGACATAAGTTATATCAAACTAAGTGATCACTGTTGAGCTTCCAGCTAATAACTTCTAAGGTACTACTAATATGGTAACAATATGCTTCATCAGAAGTTTATCTTACCATTTAGGTGAGAAATTAAAAGGAAATGTGCAAGTTTGTTTTAGCACAGTTATTTGAAAAGCATTTAGTGTTACGAACTTCTGAATTATAACTAAAACAAAACAAAAGGCATATGTAGCTCAATTTAAAGACAGCCCTTATAATCTATTTGTGCCCAAAAAAAAAAACAGAGTGGAACGTGTCGAAGGTAACTTGCATTCAACTTTCGGAGCGCCTTTCAGATGATTTATTTTGAGCCACAACATGATTTGATGTGGAAACCTTATCGCCGTCAACAAAAGCAAGCCCCCTTTAGAGCTTTGGTAGTATTCTCTTGTCCAAGTATGCAAAAACGAAAAGTGGAAGCGTATCTCATCTTCCTAGCTTGCGCATCTCCTCACGCTTCTTCTTAGCCCTCCTTTGTGTCCCAAGCTTATTTTCTTTTTGCCACCTTACAATCCCTCGTATTCCCAATGATGCGCTTTTTATATGGTGCTAATCCAGCAGCTTCCTTGATAATGAACCTGAAGAAAAGTTTCTTCTTGGAAGTTTTCTTAAAATGGTAAAGAAACAATGTCATCAGAATCCTAGTAGCAACAAATTTAAAGTAGTCTCATCACAAAAGCAATTCATCAACATAGAGTGACAGCGTGAAAACTTTAATAAGGTCTCCTCTTGCACCGAGATTTTTTTTTTCGAATTATGTTTCTTATTGTGACATTGAACTATTTTCTCTGAAATTTCTGTACTATATTCATGTGGAGTTCTTGCATTCCAATTTCCAAAGAAGACCTAAGCAAACAAAAAAGGGCATTCGAAGAAACGCCACGTACATGTCCAAACAGATCCTTATTGAGTCGGCCATGCATGGTCTGCAATCACGTCATACGTACCAATGCATCTGGACAGAGTTCGCTCCGTCTCCTATCCTATGATTGCCAGATAGACATGGCAAGACGCAGAAGACAACGATCGTATCAGGATAACATAGAGCATCGATGCCAAGACGTTGGACAAGTTCATCGCAAAATGCTTACTCCTTCGCGGTGAGAAGGGCGAGGCGGGAGCTCGCGCGCCTGATGACGACGTGCCACTTGTTCGGCCCCGCGAACAGCCCCCCGCCTTCGCCGGCGGCGGCGGCCTTAGGTTTGAAGGAGCTGGGGCCAGATTTTCTTTTCTTTTTTTTTTTAGTGAAGCACTGATAAATGAAGGTTGGAGATGAGAGCAAGGTTAGATAGATTTCCAGCCCATGGGCCACGAGTTGCTGATGAAGCGTCACACTAATTGGGCTGTGTATTTTTCGATCTAGCCAACGTAAAGTCGCACATTACGAAGAGAATTGAGCCCCCTGACCCCAATCCTATCTCGAATTTGTCACTCCCAAAAACTCAGTTGTAAAAAAAGTTAATTAGCTACAAATATTTATACACGCCACTGGTCTTTCTCTGAGTTACCACATAATAGCAAGTTACTTAATCGAGAATTCAAGCTGTTGTGCGCCTGAACTCACCTGGGTTCGATTCCCCATCGACACAGGTGCTCACTCTCCTGGAGTGCTCCTTCTCATGGACTTCCGTGCCATGAATTTTGTTTTTAGAATTCAAGCACTGTAAAAACGAAGTTTCGAGTGTCCAAGGAACATCTCCCTTGCAACAGTATAAAAATGGCTTGCTTGGAAACGAATTCGTATTCGTAACCGCGCACTGAAACAGGTGCAACGTCAGTGCGCGTAGACGTAGTGGGAAGGAACATGTAACGGCGAGATGACCCGGCAGGATGGGCTTTCTTTTCGCACTAGCAACCACTGGCTGGAAAAGCATGCATTTCTTAGTACAGGAAAGCACCTGCCCCAGCTTTCTCTGGCTTAAGAGTATTGTTATCTAAACAAACATTTGAGTTGAAGATGGATGTGTCTCACTCTCACAAGTTAAGTGACAAAAAAAAATTCTAGTATTGGCCATGGCCTAATCAGTTTTTGTCGGGGAATGTATAGTCCAAGTAGTGCAATTCTTTTCGACAAAAGAAAATAATGGTAATAATGATATACTAGCATGCAAGTGGGAGTAAACTAGAAACGCAAGGCAATGGCAATTATTGATGAAGCAGCAATCAAGCGCGCGAGATCTTTGAACCTAAGCAATCGCTGAAACCAAGAGATAAAGTTCACTCCACAAGGCCTGATTGATTGCGAGTAGGGCGTCCTAGAATCGATCAGAGATTCAGAGGTCAACTTAGGTTCATTCATGGCATAGATCCATCCATGGATAAGCCATGGTTTACCGACTGCAGATGAGGCCGGCAACCTGGCAAAGTATTTCTCATGGAATTGTTCAACACGGGGCAGCCCCTGGGGCTATCAGTTATAAAGTCAGCACCGCAAATGATTTCTGACGAAAGAAACCTTTTTCTTTTGGAATAGGATATCTATTTTAGCATCATAGAAGTCCAACTTTGAATCAGTCTCTCATGCACATGTACTTTTACGTGTGAACACAGAAGATGCAAAAAAAAAAAAAAGTCAAAGAAAACTGACCAATTGGCCAGTATTTTTCTTATTATTCATAATTGAACAAATCCTCTTTTACACGAACAGCTTATACGGCACGATGTGCTCAACCGGGACCTCATCTTGATTCAGCTGTTGGATGCGCCGAGATCCCAAACCCCAACCCAGTGCTTCGTTGCTATTGCACAGCGCAACAGGGAAGAGTGGAGTAGCCGCAAGAACTTCTCGTGCTGCAAGAACCTCTCTATACGTTTCTTTCTCTAATCTAGTAGTACGTCCTATTTACACACAGGATCTCCAAATCCTGCCCTCCAAAGATATCACGATGACAGATACATCGTCGTGGTATCGCCGACGGTCACCGTGTGGTATCTCGATCAATTCGTGGAAGTCCATGCCTGCAACCGCAAAGAAATATGATATAATTACGATCAGTGACTGCTAGTCCAGCTTGACCTTCCAGAGGTTCAAAAGTTACTGCACAGAGACTTCTGAACACACACGATTTGACTTTAGCATACCTGCTTTGTTTGCAGCTCGGAAAAGAACTTCTTCGACTAGATGTTGGGCAGGGTCGCCTTCTGGGGTTGTTGCGATGAACGTTTCTACCTGAGCAACCGCCTCCTCGTTGGTGAAATATTGGTAAAGCCCGTCTGAGGATAGTATCAGGAATCTATCCCTCGTGCTCAGTCTATGGTGAAAGAGCGAAGGATTGCAGGTGATGTATGGGGACGACCCAACATAATCTATTCTGAACATCTCCAGCAGGGCATCATTCCATTTCGGCTGTAAAAGGTAGCAACGACTGTCAGTGCAAGAAGGTAAATGTGTATTTGATATAAATTGCAGCAGAGATGAAACTATCTCAGATTTGGAAAATTTAAGTAGCTAAACTCATGGACTTAGATGTAAATTCTATCCTTAGATCTCACTTCCGTTCCCAGAAAGATTTCCCACTTGCATAGCGCCGTGACAGATTTCTCAAGATTGATTATACACAATAGTTCTGCTATAACCAATGACACTTTCACATGACAGAAGAAACGTGCCTTCCTTCAAAGCCACTCTACTCGCTAACTTGTTGGCCACATTTTAGTACTGCACAAGCACATTCTCAGTACTTGGACATAAGCAAAAGAAACTTCATTGTCCCTGTGAGTAGCTTCTTCTTCACTTTTTTGAACTGGCTATACACGTGGCGATTGAGAACTGAAGTAATTTATTTGTTCGTTGAAAATTGTGTTCAGGTCTGCTTACGGGTTTTTAAGTCAATGTTGAGACAGCTTGTTTAAATGTAAGATGGTACTATTTTGCGATCAAAGGAAGATCATATAGAATTTAGAGTGATTTAATCCTTTTCAAACTTTGGACCAATATATACCACATATTGCTTTCCTTTTCTGATGAACTTAACCATGAAATTAATAATTTGTTGACCAAGAGCAGCAAAAGTGACTTATTTTGAACCTGATACAATGAAATTAGACTTTATACTATGTACGACATCAAGCTTTACATAACTAACCCAATCCTTGTCATATTAACAGATCACTCACTTATGTGGGGGAAGTGACAGTAAAACATATAGCTAACCTGTTTCAGGAATCCAGCGCCGAATGCTCTTGTCACCTTTAATGAACCCTTCACCCGGTCCTTGGAGATTGCAGATGGGTCATCTGGATGCTCATTTCGTATGCGGCACACTTCCTGCAGTACCAGACAATATCACATATGAGATACAATCAGGATCAGATCATCAAACAGACAAAAAGGTCAACAGTCAATAAATCAATTAAGATCAATACAAATTGTAGCCCAATTCAATTACCTCTGGAACCGACGTGCTATGATCCGATGTAAGCTGCACAGCTGACAAGCATGGCGAGCAATCTCCCATCAGTCCATCGAATGATCCTGCGCTGACCAGCTCGAGATCAGCACTGCCCATTGTTCCCAATACGGCGCGGCTATCACCAACATTCATGATGTACATGTCCTCTCCTTTCATGAGCATGGCGAGAACGCAAGAGCCCATGAGCGCAAGCTCGGGGAACTCGCCGACCATCTTGTCAGCGACGTCCAAGTATGCCTCCTCTGTCTTGCGCAGCGCGCGTGCAAGCGCCTTTAGCACGGCGATGTGGTCGTTCTCGCCGGTGCTCTGAGGCTGCCGCCACTGGGTCGTTGGCGGCTTGAGGTTCGAGCAGTCGCGTTCCCACTCGCACTTCCACCTTCGTTGATCGTCGTCGGCGCCACGCGGAGGTCTTGAGCGATGGGCGCGGCGGCGTCGAGCGGACTGGTCCTGGTGATACGAGGCCGTGGTGCTTGCCGGTTGGTCGGAGCGCTGGTCCTGGTCCTCCTCGTGTTCCTGCTGATCCCAGAGCAGGCCTTGAAGCTCGCGGTGGACAGCGGCGTAAAGGTTGGAGACGAGGAAGTCCGTTGCGTCGGGACCGTTGAAGCCGTCGTAGATACCGACGAACACCCAGCCCCTCTCTTCGGACACCACGATGTGAACGCGGTCCTCTCCGGCCTTCCCCTGCGCCCATTGCAGCCCAGAGGGATCCCCACCAGAGGCGGCCACGGCCACGGCGGCGGCGTCCGGCGACCCAAGATCCATCGAAGCCTGAAACCTCTCCGCGCGCGCGAGAAGCGCGCGAGTGAAATTCCGCAGGCGGCGGCCCCCGTGGGAGAGACTCCGGCGCAGCGCAGGCACGGCGCCAGACATACGTCCGGAGGCGCCGGCGCCGGCGCCGGGGAGAGGCCCGGACATGAGCGCGGCGGCGTCCAGGGGCCCGGACAGGAACCCCCGCTCTATCGGCCCGGACAGGAACCCGCCGCCGGCCGGCGGGCAGATCGGGCCGGACGGGAACCGCGGCACCGGCTGCAGCGGCACGGCCGCGAACGACTCAGAGCTCTCGAACCCGGCAGCCGCGGACGAGGCCGCGGAGTCGTCGGGGAGCAGCAGGAGCGCGGAGGTGGAGAGCGGCGTGGACACGTTGGCGCTGAGCGCGGCGCCCGAGATGGCGCGGAACGTGGTGGCCTCCTCGACCGCGGCCGCCGCCTTCGCGTCGGCGACCAGGTCGTCCACCGAGAACGCGACGGCGCCCGGCTTCTCCGGCCGGACGTAGCAGAACGAGTGGCCCAGACCCTCGTCGTAGGCCGGGTCCGACGGGAGCGCGGCGGGCGCCACGTGCCGCCGCCGCCCCGCCGCGCCGCCGCCGCAGCAGAAGCAAGCGAGGGAGTTGCCCATGGCGGGAATCCGCGGACGGGAAGAGAGGTGGGAAGAGAATGAGCTGGGAGGAGGGGGGAAGGTTGGGTGGTTATAATGGAGAGAGCATTCAGAGCGGAGCAGAGTTGACTTGCGAACGAAGCGGAGAGGAGAGAGAGGAGAGGAGTGGGTGGGGTTGAAATGCCCGAATAATTTAGCGCTGGTTTCCACCTCTAGGCGTTGACTCGTGTGTGGGCGGGCGGGCGTCCGCGCGGGGCCTGAGGACCGGGAAGAGCCCGGGTAGCTAGCGCCGCTGGTGTGCGGCCGGCCGGCGCGGGTTCTGAGCCCTGGCTCGCCCGTGTGCTCACCGGGGTTAAGAGAGGACTTAAAAAAAAGCCGCTGCGGGGACTACGCGGTGGCCCCGCCCCTGCGTCTCGGTGCGGAAACCTGATGGGATGCAACCTTGTGCGTCCGCGTCTGTGTGGCCGCCCGTGAGGTGAGTTTCAGACTCTCAGCCGCACCTTGTCTTGCTCTTGCCCGGTGAGTGGTCTCTGTCTGGTGGCGTGTGTCTGTCTATCTACTCGGTTCCGTTGAAGAAAGGGTCCTGATTTTTTTCAGGCTCTGGCGATTCACAAGCGGTCAACAGCATGTGTAAACCATGGCGATTTACTGTAGGATGCAGTAGAGAACGTATTAACGCTGTCCAAAATATAATGATGTTTTATTATACATAGATCATGTTACTGTACTTTTTACGAAACAAATTTTTATAACATGTAATTTTTAATTAAAAATTATTTAAATTTATAGATATAATTAAATAAAGTTAAAAAAAAATTGGCTTTGACCAAATTCAAAAATGTTTATATTTTAATACAAATAGATTACATGCCGTTCCAAACAGGAGCACGTATGACTCAACGACGCTACAGGAGATCGATGGATGCAACGCTCCCTATTCCGCCGTTACCATTGCGACGTGGAAAAATCGGGCAGTCGCAGCGGCGGCCCGGAACGGCGCCGCCTAGCTCGCTAAGCTAAAACCGCGGGGCCGGAGCGGCTTGCGCTCTCGGCACATTCGTCCTCGCCCGAAACGGCGTGCGACGTCACCGCGTACCCCTACGCTACGTCACCGAAACGGCATGAGAATTTAATCTTTCTTATTTCTCTCCAATTTTCTCCCATTTTCTTGCAACCGAACGAAGCCTCACGTGGCTCCGCTCGATCGCGTCCTCCACCGCGCGACGCACGCCGATCCGGGTCACCTGCTCCACGGAGGACGGACCACGCGAGCCACGACGCGGGGACGGGTAGACGAGATCTTTTCACCGTCGCCAGGCGGCACAGCTTGCGCTGGCGTTTTTAGGAACCGAGGTCCGCAAGATGACAGCATCCGGTGTCCTCGCTCCAGTCGTACGCATGTGGCTGCGCACCTACGATCGCGTCCGGAGATCGATCGCTGGAGACCTTGACTTTTCTTTCCCCCTCTCGCTTCCGTTCCGTTGCGTCAGCTCAACTCAACGACCCCTCGGCGTGTACTCTCCGTCTCTCTGCATCTCTCTTCCTAACCGTTTCGGGGGTGGGAATCAGCACGAAACAGGAGCGAGAACAGTAACACGGCGGTGTCTCGAGTGGATCGCCATTGCCACGCACGCACTCCTCGGCTCAGGCGACATCAAGATAAGCAACGGGCTCCCTGTTAGATACTCCTAGTACTAGATTCGCTGGTTTGCGTTCGAGTCCAACGCCTCCCAGCTTTCTTTCCGACGGGCATGGCGATGGCATCAGATCAGGCATCCGATCCAAGTCACAGTCGTTTGGGCGGATGCGGTCTCACACATCGATCCGCACGTGACGAGCGGTCCTTCGCTTTCACTTTCGTGATAACCGGCTGGTCGGAACAAAAGGAATGGAGCTGACCTGACGATACCACTGTTGAAGAAAAACGTTGTATTTTCGAATCCATATCTCTACGTGACGGAGACCGGGAGCGCCCGGCGCAAAAGACGGCTTCAGCCAGCCGATCGGGTTCCCTGAGTCGAAGGGAAACCGCGCAGAAACAAAAGGCGCGAGGTGACACGCTCCTGAGTCGATCATGTGGTGGACTGCTGGTGTTGTGTCGCGGAAGGGTGATGCCTGAACACTTGGGCGGAGCAGGGTTGAGCAGCGCGGCAGCACAGGCCTGATATCTATTGCCGTGGCTCGTGGTTCTTCAGCTTCGTGTGGTCTCGAAGCTCTGGCCGGCGGCGATAAACCGTCACATTTAATTCAGTCGTACATCAGTGCTCCACGTACGTAGAAGAATTATCTGTTGCTGAACAATGAGAATCTCACGTTTCCGAGGGAGGACAGAGAGAACAGAACCGGATTCGATTCGGCGGGCGGCTCGTTGCCACAGCGATCGGAAACGATGGTTTCGACGACGTTACGAGCGGCGCTGCAACAAGCGCTAGCTGCGACGGGCCCGGGACGACGGACCCATGGCGACCATTATCGTTGACCTCTAACTTTTCAGGTGACCCCCCCTTTCCATCGCCATCATCGCTGCGCTGCAACCGTAGCCCAGCAATCAACCAACGCCCGGCTGAAAATGCAGCGAAGTAAAACAGGGGGCCGGCCGGACGACGGCGTTCGCCAACATGGCTGTCTGGCCACTCATGGACGGTTCCGTTTCAGTTCGTTCTTCCATCGCGTCCCTTCCCTGCTGTTCTCTTCAGTTTATGGAGTATAGTATAGTACAACTGACCTTCTGGAGAAAGATCGATTTCCTCGTGTTTTCATCTGTAAATTGAAAGTGACGATCTACGGATCTAGTAACAACTAACAAGTCGATTGGGAGATTATTTTGTTACTGTGCTCACTGCTGACAACGACAGGAGAGGTAACTGCAGGGCAAAGGCAACTACAAGGAAATTACAGAGAAAGCTCTGTTAAACATTTTTAAAATATGTTAACTGCAAATGGCTGTTTGCCATGTTACTGACGACGCGACGAGTGATAGAATAAAACCGAAGCCACTTTCCAGTGCAGCGACTGAACCTAACATGTGCTGGATTGGGGATGCATGCATCACGGGGGGACTAGATGCAAGCGGCATGCAGCAGTTAAGTGCCATGTGATTCAAGCAAAAGGCTAGTACTCCTCGCGTGATTGAACCTTTTGATGCTCTGCGGAGTGGAGCGTACTTTGCTTGGCCCCTGGTCAAAGCCCAGATGTTGGGAGCCAACAAGGCTCTGCACCAAATCTTGGCAATTCATGCATTTTCCAACTGGCCACATCTCCTTTGGAAGTAGATGTTCTTGTACTCCCTCCGTTCGTAAATATAAGTCATTTTAGCATCGAAATTTGTTCTCAAATATATATCATTCCCACTTTTTAATACACATTTCTCTTTTTTCAATACACTTTCTCACTTCTCAATAAATCTATATCTCTATCTTTTTTTTTCTCGTTTTCTGCATATCACACTTTTTCACTTTTCTTTAATTACTGTACCCAAAGCTAGAACGACCTATATAAAAAATGAATAGAGGGAGTATTAGGTTTGGACGACGACATGGCTTTGACTTTGATCACTTCTGGATACATGAAACGGCGTCAGCGTGTCACAGTTGAGATACTTAAGGCAATATATGTTTCGGTCCATGAGCCAATCAAAGAAAAGGTTGAAATCTTAGGTGAATGCTGGTGCGCACCCACTACGATTTGTATTTTTCCGTGCATCACGCTAATAACATGGATTAGGTTGATCATCACGTATGCATGCAAAATAAAATACTACTGGAGACATTGAGCAAAACACAGGTTGCCCAATTATTATTATTTTTGGTTGCAAAATGAAAAGTCTACGTAGGCGTGCTTTCTACCGACTCAATAGTCAATAATATGTAGTCAAAGGCTTATGCATGTGAAGTGTTCGTTTGACATTTCAGCAGTGCTTGCTTCTACATTTTTCCATTCCAATATTAAATAGATATGGAGCAGAGCATGTGCAAACAAATTATAAACAGCATTCTTGAAGCAAATCAGAAAGTTAAATTAATCCTAGTACTCATTGTTGAATGAGCAGGAAAGTTGATCAGATAGATGCCAGTCAGTTGTAAATTTTGCATGTAAAACACAGTTTAAATACTAACTATATATCTAATGACACCGTGAAATGAAGGCTGATACCGACGCTTCACGGCTCCTACCTGCAGGCGTCTCAAGCACAGAGCTAACTACAGCACCAACTTTGACTCGGGCCCAACCGGATCTCTTGAAAGTATCGACCGACCTCTAGCAAGATCAGATTTCTCGTCTCAGATCTCAACCAGTACCTTCCTTTCCAGAAGAAGCAAAGCCAAGGTCAAAAAAAGAAGAAGCAAAGCCGTTCCACCAAGCAGAGGCATCGTCACGGTTAAGACTCGATGTCAGTACAGCTGTTGGCATTAGATGGTGCGAGCTGAATTTAAGCCGGCAGCGCGATCAGTCAGAGCACTCGAGCTCCAAAGTCAACCGGGTGAAGCTTTCAAAGGCCCCTCCTCCTAGCTTTGCAAGCGCAATTCGCCGGATTTGATTGACCGCCGGCCGGATCTGTCGATGATTCCTTGCCTCCTAAGGTTTCCAAAACCAACCCCTGAAAGAACAGACAGATGTGTGTCCTTCTTTGACTTCTCTTCTACTCGCTGCAAAAACATAAGTCGAACCAAAACAGAGGACTTCAAGTTGATATCTCTTCAAAGGTGTATATTCATTCAGGCTTATCTTCCTCACTCTACCGGCCGGTTATACCCACCCGGAGCTGTTGGTCTCCATCTGCGTGGGTAGATAGCCTTTCACCGCAGACGTTCCTGATCACTGCATTTCTTGCCGTCGGTGATATGGAGTGATTTCTTCTTTCGAAGAGCTGGTGGATTGGTGTGCATGTGCGCAGTGCTAAGTACGAAGGTGAGCCGCCGTGGCACCGATGGAGGAGCCATACGACAATGTAGCCCTTCATGCTCTTTCGGCCTTTCCTCACGTTGGTAGTTGGGCTATACCTTGTGCTCTTTCGGCCTTCCTAACGTTACGCGGGCCACCTAGATTGCTGAGCTTTTCTTCCGTTCCAAAAATAAAAATAGCTGCTGGGTTGGTGAGGTCGGTTGGAGATCTGAGATTGTTCAGAAACCACAAGCGTCATACTGAATGTGTAATCCTGTCTGGCTAATGCATACCTGCTGATGTCAACAGAACTTTTGATGTGCCTCAATACAGGAAACTGGGGAACCAGAGGATTCGCCCAAACTTCGGAGTGGGTCATCGGTCGATTTCGAAGAGAGAAATCCAGTTAATACCTTGTTTAGAGCACGACGGCACAAGAAACACAAGCTTGTCTGCTAGTGTACGGAGCAACATATGCTTGTTATGCAGAATTTCCCACCTACCGTTGTCCTGCTGCTCGAAATATCCATCCAAGTTGTTGACCAATGTCAGTGGTCGTTTCAGCAGTGGTAAATGTGATCACAAGTAGGGTCATCTCCAAGGCGATCAAAAAGTGCAACAAGCAGGAAGCTATTGATGAGAAGCTGCAGAAGTTGGAGATGTTGTGTTTAAAGATCCATGGCATAGTTGAGGCATCTGAGAAGCATCTGATCACCAACAACTACTTGCTTAAATGGCAGGACAAGCTGAAGAAAGCCGTAACAGATGGTGATGAGGTACTTTTTACCTTCCGTTGGCGAGCCTTGAATGAGCCAAGCAGGAATACAGACAAATGCAGTCCTCTGGCTTACACAAAGATTGCGATGTTCGGTATCGTGCATTACTTTCACAATGCTATCAAGATGCTACTCTCATGAGATAAGGATGTGGAGCAGCTGAGGAACATAGCGGATGAGTTAGAGAAGATGTCGGCAGATACTGAAGAGTTCTTAGGTTTAGTTGAACTTGATGCGCCTCCATAGAAAAGGAGAAAGCACCTACAAAAACAGGGAAGAATCCAGCTATTTCCAACAGTTCAGTGCACTTGCAACAGGAGGAGCATCAACCTTCAAATAGAAAGCGGTCAATGCACTAAGATGCTAGAGAGAGTGAAAAAGGCAATGCGTGTCAGACTTTTTTTTTTTACTTTGGATCATGTAACATTGTTTCCCTTTTATGGGATTGCATAAATTTCCTGTATCCACAATAAATTCGCCATAAATCTTATAAATTTCATAACGAGCTATTCCTATTTCTGGTCAATCACTGTGAGGCAGCAAAGATTCTTCATTCTAGTACTCTTTCTTTTTGAGTTGTAGTACTCTTCTTAAGAATACTTGAAGATACCTTTTCAAGTGTAATGAAGATACCAACCATGCATTTATTGTCTGCTTCCCAGTTAGCTTACCTCAACGATTGAGGATGACTAGAAATTTAAAACTACAAAGTCAGCAATGGATTGTCTTTTCTCATAATTTATCTTGCAACAATTTCTTATTCTAGTCTCTTGGTGTGTTTTCTTTTGTCCATTCTTTACCTGTAATTTTCATGCCAATTTCAACATCTTAACTCGTCCCCTAAGATCACCATTCAAATAGCCATAGGGAAGTGATGGGAAGACACATCTCTCTGCGTTGGGGCTGTCAGAGGTCCATGTAACTTGTCTGCAACAGAGTGCAAGCCACAGTTAGAGAGAGTTACACCATTATCTATGATGAGAAATGCAGTTGTAGACGCACGTGAAGCTATCGGTGGATTGAGGGAGATTCATAGGTAAATATGAAAACCCTACTATCTGCCGATAGCTTCTCGTAAGTCTTCTAGCTGCAGGAGTCTCCTATCCAAGTGTCCTCTATGAAGTGCTAATGCTTAGACCTCTGTGGATTGCTTGTACATAGCTACGCATTTCTTGTTGTTTATGCATACATATTTCTTATTGTTTATACAGTAATATATCTCAACAGTGCTACCTGCTACGTTGCCTTTCCCTGATACTTGAATAGCAGTTTTGCAAACTGTAGACACCAATATCCGGCTGCAATATCTGGTTGACAAGGATCATCTTCAAGACCTTCAGAAGATGTCCACGGCGCTTAAGAATCTACCTCAGTCGATGTTTGTCTCTGATGTTGGAGAACTTTGACTTGATCAAGCTTGTTGTTCTTAGGCTGTACGTTTGAAGCTTTGATGTTGGTCTGTGTGGCTTCAGTTCTAGACTTGTTGCTGGTTGATCATTTAGGTTCGCGCTTTTTGTTGGCCCAGTTTGGTGCTCTTAGAATCTGATGTGTTGCTTGTTTGGTGCGGTATTTTGTGTCTGTTGTCAAGTAGTCCATCAGGGGCATGGAGCCCGGTTGATGGCTGCTGCGGCGGTGTTATTTCTGTTGGTAAACTGGTATCCCCAGTGATGTACAAACCGTATTATGGCTTTCTATAAAAGCCGGAGTGAGTCTCCGTTATATAAAAAAAAATTCCAGCTGCAATCAATTTTAAGGTGGCAGCCAAAATATCATGAAATTTTTATGAAGAGCAAGCTGTAATTTCAGGATGCATTCAGAGAAACTGGAGCATATGTCATTAGCCATAAACTGGATTTGAATCTGACAAAGAGAAAACATTCAGGAAAACAGGGAGTGAGAGAGAATCTAGTGTTGGCCCTCAATTCGATTAGGACATAGCTAAACTTGGAAGAGTGGAGGCCTTTAGGGCTGATGGGAAATTCATAGGAGTTAAATGTGATATATATATATAGAATACAAGAGTGGATTCTAGAACAGCCCACAACCAACAAGCAAACTTGAACTTGACTACTAGCAAGCAAAATCAAACTTTACTTCTATCTACTTGCTGCTGAAGTAAAAGGAAGGATACTAGAAACTATTACTAGCTCTTACCCTCTACTACAACCTTCTACAAATGGCAGGACAAAATTATACAAGTATTATCCTACATCTAGTACCCACTTGGTTTTTCTGTGTCCAATAGACAAAGTGATCTGGGGCTATGTTGGTACATGCTTACAAGCTGACTGCATCCCCAACTCTGTCTCTCAGTATAACAATTGGATCTCTAAGTTTCTGCCTGATGGGCAAAATTTCTTTGTTCCTGGCCTGGCTGCTATCACCTGGGCTATTTGGAAAACCAGAAATAAAGCATGTTTTGATCACAAACTTATTTCAAATCCGAAAGAAAACATATATCAAGCTTGTGTTTTCTTAAAATATTGGGCAGGACTTTTGAAGGAGCCGTCCAAGGTGGATCACATCAGAGGAGTTGAAGGTCTTCTCCAAACGATGCAAGCGTGGACAGAGCCCAACCCAGAGGGGGGCCTTCAGCAAACAACCAGGTTTTGAGAATTCAGTACCAACCATCTCTCGACGAAGCAGATAGCCAGTAGGACGATGAAGGTCAGAATGCTCTGGATTGGCGGAAGTAGTTTGTTTCAGCGTGGCGTTTGGTAGCAAGGTGTTTCTGGAGTTGGTTTTGCTGCCTGGGAGTCACTGTGTTCAGCACTGTTATGTTCCTTGTTATCTTTTTCTTAGCAATTCTCTTTGGTCTGTAATAAGTTCTAAACATGGAGCTCTGTTGTGTGTTCTGGTTTCATTATTAAATATAATGGAATGGGTTGTTGCCCAGTTCAAAAAAAAAAAAAAAGGTACCGACCATGGCCCTGAAGCAAAAGGACACCGCCTCTCAGGCCGATGACATGCTTCTAAACCTGAGATGGTGTGCCGAGCAAGGATGGCAATGCTGGCAGCAACTGGAACAAACAGCAAAAAGGCTCATCATCCTTGTCTTCTACTGCTGTTCCTATTATGTCAATTGAGGAATGTTCGGTGAAAACAATGTCCTCTGGGGATATGAACTAGTGCAAGCTGCGCAGCTATGCAAATATCTTAATTCGTCCAAGAAAATGCAAAGCTGGCAAGTCATATCCTGTATGTACTATATGATACAGGCTGCAACCTGCAGCTGGTCGATCATAGGGTTATACAAACTATGCAAAAATTTGGCTTATAAATACATATAGAAAGATACAACTATTCCATCACGCATCGTTCATCTAGGGACACCCCTGATGGACGGAGCAAAAGAAGTAGTAGGTAGCATCACATCAGCGGTAACCAATGCAGCCGCGGACATGGCCGTGTCCAAGCTCGTTGACAACCTCAACATGCAGGTGCCTGCCGAGAAGCTGCAGCGGCTGGAGATGCTGCTCATCAAGATCCACTGCGCGATCGAGGCGGCTGAGAAAGTGACGCACATTATCGAGAACACCCGGCTGCTCCAGTGGTGCGACAAGTTGAAGGAAGCCGCATCTGCAGGCGACGAGGTTCTCGCTAGCTTCAGCAAGCGAGCCATGGATACTAAGACCACCAGCAATGCCGACCCACAGCAGCAAATCAGCGCATCTTCTTCTTCCTCCTCCACTGCTGCTGTCAATAAAGGTGCGCTGTCTTTCACAAGGAGCGCTCTGCTGGGCATAGTGCAGGGCATTCGCAGTGCTTCGAAGATGTTCTTGAGCAACGAAGACTTGAAGGTATTGAGTAACACAGTGAAGAATCTTGAGCAACTCTCATCGGACATTGGCGAATTCGTAAGACTGCTGCAGCTTGAGGTCTCGTCAAAGGCAATGGAGAATACAGAGAAAACCAGAATCAAGAAGAAGAGTTTCAAGCGGCTGGCCGCCCGCACCAGCTCAATAATAGCGACACAGGTGCCATCTCGCTCAGACTATGACACTATTATTGTAGTATCTGAGACCGGGGAGGCAGCGAAGAATGCAACGGTGGTTAAGCAGGAAGAGCAACGAGGACTGCTTGTGCGTAAGCTCAGGAACGCGCTTGCTCAAATCAGCGAGTCCGTCGAGGAGGCAGACAGCCACGACTTGAAGGATCACACGTGGCTAGCTTCTTGGGCTAACATCCTCAGGGAAGCAAAGGAGCAAGGCTACGCCTTCCTTGAAGCCAGCTACACGGGCACCACGGTCATCAATGCCAAAGCCAGCAAGGAGTTTGATCAGGAGAAGGATGAGCTTAGAATATTCATGTGCACCATAGAGACCTTGGTAAGCGAAACAGTATCCTTTGGCGACTTGGTATCCCTCTGTCCGCCAAGCTAAACTAGTGTCATGTTGCTAGCTTGTGGTATGGATGTCTCTCCACTTTCAAAATTGAAAATAAGGAAACTAGCGCAAATAGTGATGGAAAACATGTTTTGAGGCAATGCAGCTTTACAATATATAAGGATAATCTTGGCCAATGCAAAGTTACTACTCCAGAAAGGATGCATGGCCTACCTCTTTCACTCTTTGCCTTAACGTCGACCTTAATGTGACAACAACTATGAACACAACTTAATAATTTGTATGCTATTTTAGGGCTCTGTAAGTACCTTTTGTGAGGTAGCCATGGCAGAAAAGGCAGTTAGTTCTATGGCGTTCGTGGTGCTCAAGTTTGTGGACACCATTAAGCAAGCAGAAAACCACAGCAGAGGAGGATCAGTTGTTCATCCATCCGCAGCAATATATATATATCAGGGTCTCTGAGTCCGAATGTTCTTTCTCGTTCGTCCTTCAATATGTGAATCAGTATGAGTTAGGAATAAAATGTATATGAATTTATTATACACTTCAGTGCAACTTCCATACCTGTGAATAATTATCATGACTATTGTCTACTGAAAGCTGTCATGTTGCAAATGAATGGACAAACATGTTAATGATTTGCAGAAACTCTCTGGGAATAAATTATCATCAATACTTCATCTTTTGTTGAAGTTGAATGCACTATTCAATGAAGCGCCTGAAACTTGATAATTTGGTGGAACGCAATTCCATCACCAGAAATCATTACACAACCATCCCTGAAGCGGTGGAACCGGCTACGATCACATACTACAATCTACCAGAAACAAGCCTGGGAAATGCACTTTATTGTGGCGTAAAAATCTAAACATACTCAGAGATTTTTAACCACCCGAACCTGTGTTCCAAGAGTCAAATGCAATTGCCAGCTTCTCGCGGTGCCATTGAAGTGCACCCTCCTTTGTTCTCAGTGCGCCTCAACTCCCTTGCCATCTCCTCCACCATCCTGTATATCTCCTTGCACTGCAGGTGTGACATCTCCAGTTAAGGACTCATGAATCTCCCTGCCAATCTCAACAAGGCTGCAGCCTGGCACCTTGTTGGTTCCTCTCTTGCTCACGTGTCTCCTAATCTATGATTTCTCCTTTCACCGCTGTGTCAGTGCGTAGACATTGGCCAGCATGACATAGTTGGCCTCATGAACTGGATACTCATTCAGAAGGATCTTTGTGATACTTTCAACGAGATCAAGCATGCTATGTGCACGACAAGTAGCAATAAGTCAGATAATTGGGTTTAGTTTCATAGGCATTCACAAACAAACTCCATTGCCCTCTCAACCATGCCAGCAAGACCGAACAGGTCAACAATCCTGACATAATGTTTGATCTTAGGCTCGATGCCATACTCGATCTACATCAAATCAAAGTAGCTGCAACCTTCATCAACCATTCCAGCATGGATACATTCAGTGAGAACGTTGATGAACGCAACATCATCAGGTCATAAACTAGCAGTTTTCATCTCTTCGAACACCCCAACAGCCTCCTTACCAACACCTCCATCAGCATTGCAAGGGCATCAATCACTGATGTTCATGATAAAACAGTTCGTTCCTCCATCCCATTGAACAGTGCATTGCAGTGTAACAGACCTACGGATCTCCTCACTCTGCACTTCTGCAGGAACCTCCCAACCCATCGAGCAAGCTCCAGTGCACCCAAGTCAGCGGCCGCAGGCAGGACCCCAACACTGTGACCTCATCTGGCCGCACCACCCTGCCCAGAATCTCCCTAAAAAATTCGACAGCATCACTCGACATCCCTCAACGCACATAGCCGCCGATCATCGCCCTCCATGATCGGTGGCGAAGCCGAACTTGAGAGCGGCAGCGTGGGCCTGAAATCCGACTGCCGAGGATCCCGGTAGCGCGAAGGTGAACTTGTTCGGCGCGATGGCGCTCGGAGAATGAGCTGGAAGAACGCCGCGGCGCGGGGACGGACGGAAGGGAGCGGCGAGGTGGCGTGTCCGGATGAGAGTGTTGACGAGGAAGGCATCGATGGCCACAGAGGTGTTGAGGAGGGCGGCGACGAGGGGCTCGAGGAGCCTGGGAGCGGCGGAGGCAGAGTACGCGGAGCCCAATGGACGGGTTTGTGGTCGAACCGCGCAACTGAATTCATGAAAAATTGAAGACGTGTTTAGGTGGAAATTTTACGGAACTCATGCGACTGGTATAGTGTCATTATATTTATCCATGCAAAATTCCATAGCTCCACAAAGGCTTGAAAATTCGCTGTTGAAGTGTCATCACCGCATATAAATCAGAAGAAACATGGGGTTCAGCATTCTGCCAGACCCAAAAGGAGAACTTATTTCAGACAAACAAGGCCAGTCATATTGTGAATTCTTGTATAACAAATCAGTAAAAAGGCGTAGAATTTCTCATCTGAAACACCATGTCTAAACTATCTGTCATTCTCAGTGATTCGAAGACTGGATTCTCTCCAGGTGAAAATAGCTGAAAAACATGGGTTTCATGGGACGAACTAGCTTTGTTTAAGCTACAGTGATGAAATAAGCCGCAGTTGTCAGCAGAGGACGTCAGGGTCTATAAGTAGATTTTCCATATACCCAGTCCATAACCTACTTTTATCAGCAGGAGCTCAAATACCATGTGCAAGATGCTTGTCATGCGCACTTTGGAACCAGGTATTTCAGTCCAATTAACAGATACTTCCACCATTGGGATCCTGAGGTGTTTGCAAAGGTATACAATCTCAACGTCAAAACACCACCTGCCCAAGCAATGAAAAGGAAAAAACAAAATGATCAACTGAATTTTCATGCCCGCAAGAAGTTTTGATAGAGCATTAGAGCTTAAGGGAATATTGATGAAACAAGACCTATACCTCTTCAGTCTAATATTTGTAAAGAGTTTCCTTGCAGCAGCTCGTGTGAACATCTTAAAGCCACACTGGAAAGTGTAGCACTCAAGCAAGTGAGGCAGCAGACCAGGAAGAAAACGTACATAAAAATGAACAGCACGATCTCAAATGGATGAGAAAACGTACCTGTGTATCTCTGATCCCTGGACCAGCAGTCAACAAAACTACCAAGTGGAAACCTTTCATAAGAAAATTTCGATACCATTTCCTCTGCAGTAAGACAGGAAATAACACAACAACACAAAGGAAACTTAATACACTACAGGGGAACACACAGACAGACCTGAGGGTTATTAGCAACAACAAAGACTTACTGTTGCAAGTGCCTGCTTCTCCAGATGTGCCCGGGAACCAAAAACAGCAATTTCAACATCAGATAGTTTCTGAGATGAAATATTAGATGCTTCTGGGCTTGACTTAACTTTCTTAGCCAGTGCGTGAACCTAAAAGAAAAAAGTAAATTCAACAAACCCCTTGCCCTATCGCAATCAAATCCAACCTAGTTCAATTTTCACGACATTTGTTCGACTAGGCTTATGACTTACCTGATCTTCAAGCTTTTCTAAATCAGTCACTTTGGTTGCCCCATCAGCATCAAGCATGAGTAGTAGTTCACCACGAGAATGGAGCATGCCCTATTAGATTGCTTCCACAGAAGCAAAATAGAAAGCACCAATTAGTACTAGTTATTTGAAACCCAAGGGATATGGTGGAAATTCGATACCCACTTTTCTGACTGCTTCCCCTTTCCCATGATTTCTTCCAAGTAGAAGAACTCTAACATTGTCAATCTTGTATTGTTTTACAAAATTGAAGGCAACCTTAGAGGTGTGGTCAGTACTTCCATCATCAACAATCAAAACCTTGATAAAATTGATTAAAGAAAAACTTTACCATTGATACAATCAAAATACAGGTTTGAAATAAATGGTTCTGGAAGAAAAATGCTTAAGTACGCAGGTGATCAAGAAACGGAAAAATGAATACGATTGATTGTTTTTGTTCTCAATTTCCACAAACCTCATAAGAAAAGGACTTGTCTGCAGCTGAGCGTCGTTTCAGGTAGCTGGTAGGGAGAGAAGAACAAATTAATATTACATAACAAACTAAACATTACAGTACCAAAATACAACTGTTCAGGAATAATAACTACTCCAGTATATCACTGTTGTATCCGCTGTTCAAACAAAATGTGCTAATCAGAGCAATTAGAACAGGAAATGCTCAGAATTAGGCTTACTTGAGTGTTTCAGTAAGAGCCTCGGGGAGTCTATGCTCCTCGTTGTAAGCAGGTACTATCAACGAAATGTATTTCTCAGGAGGATCAAAAATTGAGGGGCAGGGAACCTGGAAGATTTAACACAAGCAAATGAATGTTACTAACATCTAGGGTGCACCCCACCAGCATACAAGTCAACAGAAACAATTAGTAACACTTACCTTTTTAAGCGAGTTCGGGTCCTCGAAGAAGGTATCCAAGACGGCGGACCTCTCCAGCCTGCGGCCGAGATCCAGAACGGTGCACTAGTCAAACAGCACGCGTAGATCACGAAGGAAACGAAAACGATGGGACAGGAATACTGAAGATACTTACGAGTGCATGCATCCGATCTTGCGGATGTGCTCGAAGAAGACGGCGGCGACGCCTAGCACCAGGATGACAACCTGCGCAAGGGAGGTAGCGATGGCGTGAGCATCGGGGCGACGAGAAAGTGGTGGAGGGGAAGGAGGGCCAGGGTTTGGGAGAAGGGGACTACCAGCGCGGTGAAGAGAAGGGTGAGCGAGAGGGACGCAGGTAGGAAGCCGGCGACGGCGGAGAGAGCCGTCATCTCGCCGGCCGGTGTCGAGTCTACCCGCTGCTCGGCCAGCCGTTCCCCTGCGTTTCTGGGCCAGGAGTGAGCGCGGTCGGGCCCGGTTGCAGGATTTGGTAGGCGAGTAGGTGTTCAACACAAGCTACTCCGTAAGCTTACTTCAAAGTTCAAACACACTGATGGAAAAATGTGTTGTGGACTTCAAAATATTGTTCAATCAAATCTTATTACTCCTAGTACGTATTACTTCTGTCCCTAAATTCTTTACACTCTTTAATTTTAAATGTCATATTTGATTCTCTGTTTTATTTAAAAAATTTGTTAAAAATATAATTTATTTATTGTGATTATTTTTAGCATAAGAGATTGTTTGAACATGACTAATTTGTTTTTATATTTGTAAAAAAGGTTTTAAAAAGATGAATGATTAAAATGTGATGTCTAAAAGTCAAAATTGTCTCGAATTATAATAGTAAAAAATATCAACAATTTAGGAACAAAGGAAGTACCGTCGTAAGATAGACTTCAAGTTCTATGAGTTTATTGTTTAGTCCACATAACTTTATAAAATTTTTCACTCCCGTGAAATAGATAACTTATAGTGCACAACAATAGTTGATTATTTTGTATAACTTTAGCATATTAACTGATAATTCATAAGAAAACCGTTCACATACATTCAATTTGGAATATGCGTAGATATTTCTAAACCATAATTGCATATACTTTACTATTTATATCACATCTGATATCCAATTAGTCATTGGCAATTTACATCCCTTTGAATATATAAATTTATATATGT
Organism: Zoysia japonica; assembly: GCA_001602275.1. NCBI lineage: Eukaryota > Viridiplantae > Streptophyta > Magnoliopsida > Poales > Poaceae > Zoysia > Zoysia japonica. Next base: position 4,048,077 of record BCLF01000013.1, read on the forward strand.
TGAAACTGTTAAATCAAATATGATATTAAGATTATTCTTCATGTGTAAGGTCAATGATTGTTGACAAGAAGGTTAAGATGACTTAGCAAGTGGAATGTATGTGTTGGTGTAGTCTCTCATCATTATTCGCAACCATGAGGTACATACATGCTTTAAAAAGATGGTCGTGCATGCGTGCTAAAGGTCCATTTTGATGGACGTCGAAAGTGAGGAGGACCCGAAAGGAGAGTCACATCATTTTTGGGTACTATTTTGACGATGTTCATTACTTATAAGGTGCATATAAATATACATAATAAAAAATGATATAAGTTTTATATATTCAAACTAGATTGAGCATATAAACATATATTTTTTGAAGGTCAGCATATAAAAATACATAATAAAAATTGTTACAGTTTTTTGGAACACAACTGTTAAAGTGGCCTCTTAAAAGTTGGGGTAGAGGCTAAATACAAGCAGAAAATAGTCTTTTTGGTACCTCATCTGCTTGCATTGTAACGTTGCGTGGTTTCTAACACATCCGCCAACCAGGCAACAACGTTCCTTCCATTGGGGTGCTCATCATGGGCCTGGGCCATGAAAGTGATCCAACAGCAAGCCAGGCCGGACCTCCTTGCCTGGGCCGCTGAGCGCTCGACTCGAGCATTCCAGGCCGAACGGCCATTTGGGCTCGTGCCGGCCTTAATAACGGCCGGAGCCGTACTTTTACCGTGAGGTGAGGCGGTAAAAGCAGCAGTCCCAACGGTGGGGTCCACCCGACAGCCTCTCACGAGGCATCGTACCTTCCCGACCGCGCCCCAACTTCCCTTTCCCCAGGAGGCAGCAGAACCGGAGGTGGATGCCACGGCGGCTGGCTTTGCGTTGCCCCGGTAACACACGCTTCCCTTGCCCGCCATTAAAACTGCCTCTGCTCCGCTCCGCTTGCTTCGGCCACTGCCCCCTCTCGTTTCTCAAGAGCACCTCCACCACCTCCGGTCCACCGCGCCACCGGCAAACGCTCGTCTCCATCCGTCCGCCCTCCGCTTCGCTGACCGAAGCGGCTTCCCTTTCCCTAAACCCTAGCCCCTTGCTCTTGGCGCGGGCCCGAGGGTGTTTGTGTGTGGGGGGGGGGGGGGGGGGGTGCGGTTGATTCGATTCGTGGATCGGGCTTCGTCTCTGCATCGGTTTTGTCATTTCGGTGGCGTGGCGCGCGCGGATGGGGAACTGCTGGGGCGCGCGGATCAAGGATGGGAGCCCGCACCCTGGCGCCTCAGGTTTGGTAACCTCGCTGCTGTAACCCATGCGCGCGCGGATGGGGAGCTGTGTCGGTGGTGTTCTGTCGATTTTTGGTGTGGTGATGACGCGATGGGGTAGGGATAATCCGTGCTTGGGAGCTCGGGGGCTTGAATCCGGGATGCGAAATTTGATCCGTTGCTCCTGGAACTCGTTGCAAATGGCTCAACTTATTTTCATGCTAGGTGTCCAAGCAACGAACCGGGGGATGATCATGTATGTAATGGACCTAATGGTCTAGGTATACCAGGTATCTTGGCTAGTTGTCTTAGGGTCCTCACCTAATTGGGTCGTTCCAGAGGTTTATTACTTCTGTTAGATGATTTCAACGTTTGAGCTGTCATGACATCTTCAATGTGTTCAAGGTACTCTGTAGCCTCCTGTACTCAAGTGAGGCGTCTCAATCACTTTTAGGAGTGGTTTTGGACAAAGCAAGCTTAGAACTACTATGTTATCTAGGTGGCTGTGTACTTGGCCAGAAAGTGCTTGAACTTTCTTACTAGATGATAGATAGTACAATATTTGCGTGATGGATGGGAGATATGTGTTCTGTTCCTTGCATGATGCCTAGCCGGAACTATGTGTAGTAGTTCTCACGTGTCTGCTTGATAATGCTTGTCGTTTTGTCATGACATTACTGAGAGTTATGAGGTTAACTTTACTATACTGAGAATTATGAGGTTAACTTTATAGTAAAGTAATTGACCAAGGTCTTATGAAATGTACTTTGTGCTGATTCCCTTATAATTAATTCAATCATCATCGAACATGTTGTTGACCAAGGTGATATATGACTGGTGCAGGACTTTTAAAAAGCATTCTACCACGGAGTACGTAGCATGCCTTTCTTCTTACATTCTGTTATGTATCTATGTCTGTACATAAGATGTCCACTACTTCTATTTGGTTTGTTTAGGTGCATTGGCCTTTGCTATTTTGTTTCCCCTTTGCAGCATATATACTATGTGAATTTAGATGATGACTTGTAAGAAAGAATATTTTAGAGGTTGTTGTATTCTTATTTGTGTTTCTAATTCATAACATTGATATGAGATTAGAAATAATACAAAGAATACAAAGGTTTTCTTCTCAGCTGTTTCCAACCCAAAATCGTTGTTTAACTGGATCCGATACGGTACTATGCTATTCAAATTTTGAATTGATTCCTCTTGTTAGCTTTGTTTCCTTCCCAGAATCCTTGTATACTGTTACATTTTTTTCAGCAGTTAGTGATGGGTGCATCATTGTATTCTTTCATTGTCTCCTCTTGTATGGCAATTTATGTCTGTCCTGTTACCTTATGCAACATACAGAAAATCAATCCTACATGATCGAGTTTGATTGAGAGGAGGTCTAGTGTACAAAAATCTTGGTGTATACTCCGTTACAAAGGTCGTTGACTATATAAGCTTATAAAATATAAGCATCCATTAATTGATAGTAGGTATATCAAATATTTCTTACTTACGTTATTAGTGCATGCATGGACGCACTTAATGAAAATAAAAAACTCTTTGCAAATCACTTCAACACATGCTGCATCCTAAATTTCATAATTATCTCTCAATCTAGTCCATGGCACCGAAATCCTCTGCTTCCATACGTCATAGCCATTCTATGTACCTTGTCCCGCAGCTAGAACACTTTTCTAGAGAACTTTATGGAGTGTGAATCAATTCGTTACTAGTGTTATCTGTCCATTCAATGAATGTAATCAATTCCTTGTACCGTGCATAATCGTTTTTAAAAAATTATCAAATTGTCTATCCCTTCTGGATAATGACGATCAAATTATGGGCCATGTTTAGGGGTGAAAGTGGGCCGAAGAAAACGAACTAAAATTTAATAAGGGCCGATTTAGTTTGTGAAAGGGTCCGTGGGCTGAGCCCTTCTGTCACCCCTAGCCGTGCCGGATCAACGCAAAGTTATTCTTCTGCATATTTTTATTGTGCATATGATGTTTGGGATTTATATGTTTCATTCGTCACAATTTTGACCAAATCACGGTCTGCAGGAATATTCTCAAGGAGTGGTGGTAAGGATGGAAGCAGGCTTAGTGGCTGTAGTAGTCGAGCTTCTTCGGTCTCCATGCCCCCAGCCGCAAAGACTGAATGTGAGATCCTGCAATCTGCCAATGTTAAGGTCTTCAGCTTTAACAATCTCAAGGCAGCCACAAGGAACTTCCGTCCCGATAGTGTCCTAGGTGAAGGAGGATTTGGATCTGTTTATAAAGGATGGATTGATGAGAATACATTATCAGCTTGCAAACCTGGCACTGGGATTGCTGTTGCTGTGAAAAGACTCAACCAGGAAGGTTTGCAAGGGCACCGTGAGTGGTTGGTGAGTACAATGCTTTTCTATTTTTTTAAATCACTCACATTAATGATTGATTTTTTTTATTTTTTGAAGTTTCCTTTTTAACTCCCAGCCTTTATTTGCTGGCCCTGGTTGAATGTTCGGATGTATTCATTTCTTTGTGGTTTTACTAACATAGATAGTTATTCCCTTTATAGGCGGAGGTTAATTACCTGGGTCAGTTCTGTCATCCTAACCTTGTCAAGCTAATTGGGTACTGTGTGGAGGATGAGCATCGACTGCTTGTATATGAGTTCATGCCCCGTGGGAGCTTGGAAAATCATCTGTTTAGGAGTGAGTAGATTCAGAATCTAGGGTTACTTCTCTCCTTTATCTGGTTCATACTGCATACAATACTTAGGTGGTATATGTTCGCATTCGTAAATTGCTACGCTCCTTGATGTAGGAGGATCATACTTTCAACCTCTTTCATGGAACCTAAGAATGAAGGTTGCACTTGGAGCTGCAAAAGGACTAGCTTACCTTCACAGTGCAGAAGCAAAAGTCATATACCGAGATTTTAAGACTTCCAACATTCTTCTTGACACAGTTAGTTCTAGTGTATATCTAATGCAGTGCACTTAACTTCAACGTTTGTGTGCCACACTGAAATGGAGGCATCATTTTAATTTGCAGGACTATTCTGCAAAACTCTCTGATTTTGGATTGGCAAAGGATGGTCCTGATGGTGAGAAGAGCCATGTGTCTACAAGGGTAATGGGCACATATGGTTATGCTGCTCCAGAATATCTTTCAACAGGTAACCTGTGAAGTGCAGCTCTGGGTAGAATGGCATCTAAATTTTCTTAGATTCTTTATTGTTTCTGGCCTCAGCGTAATTACAAATTCTTATCCCGATCTAGAAACTGCATTTGTAACAAAACTGGCTAGTGTGGAACTTTAAATACCTGCAGCCGGGCATAATTGAAATACTGATTCTCCTGCTTTAGACATGTCAAATTTTTTGTTGTCTTCTGTATCATTCTATTAACTAGCTGCAATGCATTCTTTAGAAATGCATTCAATATCATGGCTTTGCATGCAATGGAATGAGGAAATAATGTAAGGTCAATTTGGTGCTTGCCTTTTTTACCACTTACTTTGTCATGATGTGTGTTTAGTGTTTATCTTTTGAATTTGCCTCATTTGTGGGCCTTGATATTTGATTTGAATGTTTTGTGATGCTTTTCTCTAGGTGATCAGCAACCGTTTTTAACCTTGTGCCAGCAGCCTATTCATTGATATGGGTTTCTTTTGATTGATGTTATGATTTCAGGTCACCTTACTGCAAAGAGCGACATCTATAGCTTTGGGGTAGTGCTCCTGGAGATGCTGTCAGGTCGTCGTTCCATTGACAAAAATAGACCCCAGGGGGAGCACAATCTTGTGGAGTGGGCTCGACCTTATCTCACACATAAGCGCAAGATATTTCGTGTCCTCGATACCAGGCTAGAAGGTCAATACTCCCTCAGTGGGGCGCAAACAATTGCTGCCCTTGCTCTTGAATGCCTGTCCTACGATGCTAAGATGAGGCCTTCGATGGATGCTGTGGTCACGATTCTAGAAGAGCTTCAGGACTCTAATGAAGCAGAGAAGCGCCAAGAGTCCAAGGGTGGAACCAAACAGGCACCTGCTGTGAGTGCTAGCAAGAGCAGTCGCAAACCTCGCCGGAAAAGCCTGGGAGGCACGAAGGAGAGTGGTTCGAACCCGAAGCCATTGATTCATTCTCGTTAGCAAAGCGTTGTTTGATCACCTTGTTAGTTGCTTGCATTTAGATTGTAAATATGCTGTGTATATTGAGGGTAATCAGGCTTTTGGCAACGTGTATTTTGTTTCCGTATCGTGTATCATGAGCTGTTAAGCTTACGGCCTGGCTATGGATGGATTTGTATGTCAAAACTCATGGCATCAACGGCAAGCTCGTGTTCACAAGTTCAAATGTTCTCCTGTTGGTTTGCAAGCAGCTAACTACTGTATTCAAGTCTGTTCCAGGTTTCAACCTGCGTACATGTCAAATGCGTCATACGGAGTACCTGAGTGGTGTCGACTGTCATGCAGCAGTGACATACCAATAATGTGATGCTGACGGGTGTCTTGACGAACGAAATCGCCGGCGAGAGGATCGCTAAGATGTCACAGCCACCTACCAGATCACATTTCATCGGTCAGGTAGCATCAGCGACAACGGCGATCACCGTCTCCTCCCTTCGCGCCGCTGATTTCGTCCCCACCATGGCGCCTGATGGCAACGACCTCATCCGCCGTGGTCTCATGGAACAGTGGCGCATTTGACTTCCTCGCCATCCCCACGACGACGTAGACTCATCAAGAAGGCAGCGCCACCAGAGGCCGGCCGGCAGCGTCACGCCCTCAGCCGTGTCTCGAACTGGCACGGTCGGTGGCGCCGTCGCCATCACGAACTCGGCGACCGAACACGCACACCCCAAAGCCGGAGCTTGCTCGCTCGCGGTCGCAGCAGCGCTTTCGCTTTCGGTTTTATCCCTTTCACGTATTTTCAGCTCGGCTTGCCATCCACCAATCACGCAAAGGAGCCGGCACGAACCGTCGCCAGTCATGATCATGCAGAGACCAGCGCAGTGACACAACTGATAGTAATATTTTTCTTAAAATCAATCAACATAACACGTCGTGTCATGGAGACGAACGACACTGGACACGAGAACCCAACAAGCAGCTGCGGGCTACACTCACCGCCCACCCAGTTTTAAGCTGCAGCTTGGCAGCCACTTCAGCCACTCTCACAACTCACTCACCTCTCTCCATCCTCAGATCAGACCCCCAAACAAACACCAAGCCTTAAAACAGAATCCGTCACACAATGGAGTAGTACTAGAATACTGACTTAATCAGCCCTTTTGCCCCTGGTTCAGGATAAAACCCCGCGAGGACCTGACTCGAATTACGGCGGGAAGACACGGACTTCACCGGACACTCCCAGCCTGAATGAACAAAGCTTAGAGGTAGAACGAACGACTATACTGCTAGCAGTAGTAATTACGTATACGAAGAGCTTCTTTAAGACAGACTTCTTCTCGTTGCTCGCCGGCGACGACCTGTCAAGATCAGACCCTGAAGTTCTTGCCCTCGAAGGTCTGTCCGAACTGCCAGTTCCCCGGGGCCGCGTTCCAGGAGGTGGAGGTGCGGCGGTCGCTGCCGGTGACGCGGAAGGAGAGCGCCTCGCCGACGAGGATGGCGTTGGACTGCCAGTTCTGGCCCCAGTTCCGCGACATCGGCATCCACCCGGTGCCCGACGCCTTCACGCTCGCGCGCACGATGTCCCCCGCGCCCGCCACGTTCGTGATCAGCACCAGGTTGAAGTACCGGAACCCGTTGATGGTGAACCGGATCCCGCCGGACTTGCGGCACGGCACCCTGCGACACGCATCACAAAATCATTTTTATTGGAAGGTAATAATTGCTTCGATAAAAGTAAATATATATAAGTAATTATACTGTAGTATTAACGGAGCATTTCCTACTGCATGATCCATTCCTGATTCGTATTTCGCAGGGGCAGAACTGGGAATACCAGTCAGTAGCACTAGTACTCGCTGCTGTGGAAAGTAAGGACAGCTGGACAGGACAGCCCTTGTTAGGAGGGTGCAGTAGGGTGAGTTTGCAGACACGGTCCAGGACCACGGTATCACGCGTGTAATGGTCGAGCCGCAGGACGGAAGGACAAAATGGCCCTTGCGCTTTACAGGCTGTGACCGGGACCATGGCCGGAAGTAACGAAGGGCAAGCTAGTATAGCCATTTTTGCAGAGATAGTCAGGACGACCTGCCTGCGGCAGGGACTGGTGGATCACAGGACGAGAAAAAGAAAAGGGAAAAAAAATTATATACTAGTTTTTTCAAATTATAAGTTATTTTTTTAATTTTTTTTTAAAATTTTTTTCTTCTCGTTTTCAGCACACCTTTTAGCTCTTTTTAATTTCTGTGTTCCCGCTCAAAATGAATTATAAATTGAAAAAGGAGAGAGCAGCAGCGAAGCGAAGCGGCGACGACGACACAGTACGGCCGGAATCACGGGTGTGTCCGGCCGTCCCCCAGACGCCAAAGTGAGGGGGAAAAAAAGCGTGTGCCATGCAGCTCTACAGTTCCGTGTCGTCCTCCACCGTGGTGGTGTGGAGGCTTCTCTGGGCCTTTTGATGTTTCTTTCCCGTGTGCTTGTCTCCTCGCTCAATCAACTGTTTCGTGGTTCTCAAAACAGTGTTGTTTTACCGCTAAAGCACAGAGGGCAGGTTGATTGGATCGGGGCGAAATACCACGACCAAATTCCTGTTACTAGGAAGGGTCCGAACAAGAAGGCTCTACCGGAGTACCGGTGGTACTGGGAGAAAGTTCATCACCCGCGTCCTTAACCATGACATGTGACGTGCCGGTGTGGAGGACTTAGAGGTCGTTTGGCACGGCTTCTATAAGCCGGTTTTCATGGTTTCATCGATTTATAATTTATTTTTCTTTTTCAGCTTATGCTACAGTGTAGAAAATTTTATATAAACCAGCGTAAAAGCAACAACTGCAAATTCACAACGACAACGGCTTAACCACAGATCTAACGTACAAGGCAAACTGGGCAGAGAGATGAACTGAAACCAATCTAAAAAGGGGGCTGTTATGGCGAAAGAAGCAGCACTCGCTGGCTAGCTGCAGTGTTCCCACCGTTTACAGCTTCGTACCAAACCAAACTTTAGCACGTATGGTAACACTACAGAACGGCAGGTTTCGTCGTTTCGGTTTCCTACTAGTAGCAGTGCCCAATGATTTTTAGTGGTAGCAGTAATTTCTTTTTTCGCACGGTCTGGTGGAAGGCGCCGTGATATAATTCGCCGGCCGTGATCCATGCGACGAGAAATGAATCGCCGTGACGCGCAGCCGAATTCATACCGGTCGCCGTGACGCGCAGCCGAATTCATACCGGTGCAGGCGGACGGACGCGGACGTTACGGAACTGGGCGAGAAGACAACGACGGAACGCGTCATCACGCCGCCGCTGTCTCAAAAGACGCGAGGTGAGAGGAATCTTGAATGCAGAGGAGCACAAACAAACCCCTGCTCTGCGTCTGCGTCTGCCCTCGCCCTCCCTCCAATGGCCAGGCGAATGTCGTTTAGGGTTCCCCCCCTACGGCTCGCACGGTCCCCAACGCAGGCGCATGGCCCCTACCCGTACTATAGGAGCAGTGGCGACGAGAGGTCATGGCACGGGACGGGACGGGACGGTTGACGGACGTACCGGCGGTAGGAGACGGGGACGATGCCGGCGCGGTACTCGGCGATGTGGAGGAACATGGGCATGGCGAGGTCGAAGTGCGGTCGCGGCGGGTTGCACCAGCCGCCGTCGTCGGAGGGGAGCGCGTAGTTGGGCGGGCAGAAGTTGGTCGCGGTCACGTGGATGGTCGGGCTCCCCGGATGGCACCACCGCCACCCCGGCTGGTTCTCGCACTTGAGCTCGAAGCACGCGCCGCAGCTCTGCCCCGAGTTGAACAGCGCCGTGCTCAGCGCCGCGTTGTTTACGCCGTAGCCTTGGCTGTAAAGGTTGCCGTACCCGCAAGCGCCGCCTGCGACAACAACGAGCACAGAGTCGGTGGTCGTGGCTCTTCAGTTTCTTCGTTCCGTTTTGCGGTTCGTCGGCGAGAAGAAATGCAAAAGAAACACGAAGTGCCGTACCCATGGTGCCGGAGGCGTCGCTGCCGCCGTAGAACGTGGCGTGCGCGCTCTGCCAGGCGCCGCCGGTGTACACGCCGGGAATGCGGGCGGCGGCGGGGACGGCCCTGAACACGACCGCCACTACGGCCAGTAGGAACAGCGCCGGCATTGCGGCCATCACTCGTCTCCCCTCTGCTCGGTGCACTTGCCGGCTGCAGCAGGACGCGACGCACACAATGGGGGCGGCGAGCAGCGCAGCACGGGAAGTGGTGGGGCTGGGCAGGCGGCGTCGACTTTCCCGGGCGGAGTGCTGTGCGGAGCAAGGCGGGACTCCGCTATTTATGGTGTGGCGCGAGGCGGAGCGAAGTAATGGCGCGACGGTAATCTACTCGCGAGTCTAGCGTCGGTCAGGTGACGACAATAATTATAAACGGGGAGGAAGGATTAGGAAATGCGCGCTTAATTGCCGGATCTAGCAGTTGATGGTGCCGGGGCCGGTGAATCGGTGTGAGGCGGTAGCGGTCTTCTTTGCTCCTGCTCGTGCCGTCTGTTGCAGCTGGGACTTTCTCTTTTTCCTTTTTTCTTCTTTTTCTTTCTAGTAATCTACTCTATCTGGCAGTATTCGGATGAGGGAGGAGCAGCGGTACTCCTACTTGATTGCGTGCGCCGCGGCCTTGTCGAGTGAAAGAAAAAGGGCTGGCGATTTATTTATTGGTGCGCGCGAGATTTCCGTGCACGTTTAAAAAATTCTATAAATTTTTGTTTTTAAAAACATGCCCTATGAATAGTACGATATACTACGTGGTAAATCTCAAAATGATCGGCGTCATTAATCGCGGGATAAACACAAAGAGATACCTAAACGTTCAGCAGCCATCTTTGTTAAAGGAGCTGAAACTGCACCGAATCATGGCCGCGTCGCCCCCATCCATGATTTGGCGCATCATTCGGTCCGGCCTTTTCAGTTCCCACGCCTCGCCGTGCCCCCTCCCCCTTTCCGCTCCATCATCCGAACGGCAGCACCACCATGATTCTGCCGCTGGGACGATCGAGCCGGCGGCCGAGGTCGCAGAGGACGCTCGCGCACGCCGCGGCAACCGTGACCCGTGAGACCAAAAGCGCTGGACCATCCGCGTTCGTACGTCGCTCGCCGTGGACGGCGGTCGGGTGCCCGCCTCAGTCCGATCCCTTTGCGTCCATCGCAAGTCGCGGTCTCTGCTACCGCCGGCGGCGCGAGTGAAGGCGATTGGTCCACGGCACAGTACGTTATCGTCTCCCTAACCAAGCCGGCTACTCCTACATAGTCCGGCGTTAAAGACCCGGTGCCAGCGCCAGGTTTGAATGAGAGGCGCCCACAAAACGTGGTGTCCTGATGTGAATAGCGCACGCTTGGACGACACAAACATAACGAAGGCTTAGTGTCCATCACACGGTCACCGCTCGCTTTGCTACGGTCGATTCCAACCATCGCTACTCGCGTGTCGCACATGCCTATCCGTCTCGACGATTATTGGATCCGGTCCTGTGTTTCCCGAGCTGCACCGCCTTTTTCCGGTGATTGATGTGCCACGCAGGCTAGACTGGACCAGATTAACCAGAAATAGGGCTGCAATCTCACCTTTTCATCCCGGGCCACGCAGCTGCTAACACTGTCGGTATAGCTATTTGGGCCTTTTGGGTACGGTGACTCCTGTTCGTCCATCCCGGCGCGGCATGGGGCACACACGCATTGCTTATCGCCGTGACATGCCATGGGCTCATTGGCTTAGACGTCAATTAACGAAAGCAAAACGCATGGATTTGTCAGTGGTAAAAGAATGTTTTGTACGTAGTGCAAACAAGGAGGCAGAGCCTGCAGAGGCATTCCTCGGATCCCTCAGCGCTCTGCAGCGGCATCCACCACGGCGACCCACCATAACTCTCCGTGCGCCCGGCATGACGTCACGTCCTCCCAGCACCACCACCACCGCCACCTCCACCCGATCGCCATCGCCGGCCTCCACCAAATTGATCGCGCCTGCCGTGCCGCCCGTCGTTCACACGCGCTAGTCGCCGGGGCCGGGCCCTCGCGGCCCGCGCTCCAACGCAGCTCATCATCCGCTGGATCCTCTCGTTCCAGCGCTGCCCATCGCCTCTTCTTCACTGCGCGTGCGTGACGCATGCGCGCACGCCGGCGCGCGTGAACCGGGTCATGGTGGCACGAGAGAGTGCCCGACGGATGCACAGTTCGATCGCGACACGCCTCGCACTGTAACGGCGCCGGACCTGCCAAAAACGACTTAAATGGGAACGGCGAACCGTAGCGCACAGGAGTGCCTGCCCGCAGTACAAGGATTTTCTTATCCGCGCCGCGGCGGTGTAAACTGGCATGGCCAGTCCGTCCGTCCGTCAGTCGGTCCAGAGGGGCAGGAGAGAACGTGCGATGCCGGCGGCCGGCGCGCGTCGACGCGCGCCGTCCGCCGGCGGCATCCTCGGCACGTACTACGCGCGCGGCGAGATGTCGCTACCGGGCGCCCCTGGCGACGAGCGCGGACGCGACAGACTGGACGGCGCGCCGTTTCCGAAGGGAATTCTGGCTGGCTCGCTGGGGCGAGATTTGGTTAGGTCGGGTTGGTGCGTGTCCGCGTCCGTCCCCTGGGGCGTGAATGCGCGATGGCGACGGACGGGCTCGTCGTACTGCAGCCAGGGCAGCGTAGCGTAGCTCGCCGGTCCCCGGCGCGGGGTTGGTGGATGAGCAGGAGCAGCCCCAGCCCGTCGCGCATCGGCGTCCATCGCGAACGGTTTCCTTGGCTGCACTCGCGCGCGTGATAACGTAGTACTACCACGCGCTCTCTCCGGACTCCAGCGGGGCTGGCTTCGGCTCCACTTCTCCGTCTCCGCCGCTCCGGGGGGTTTCTACTTCGAACCATGATTCACCGGCGAGTAGAGCATGCAAGTCAACTTTGAGCTGATGATTTACTGCTGTCTGCTGCTGTTGCTGCTGAGCTCAATCATTAACGACGTCGCTGGTCAGCTCCAGGTTAGGTAAGTAGGTCACCAGGGTTGTTGCAACCTCGTAAAGGTAAACGCCGGAGCATGCACTAGGCCATATCTAGTCCTACACCTATCATCGAAAGGGGTTAACCTCGCTGATCGCAGTCGTACAGGCCATGTGAGGCCTCATCGCCGTCTTCCAAGTTCCAGCAGCGAAACGAAACTCGATCTCAACACGGGTTTTTGTTCCCATGCAGCACATACTCCCGGGCGCGTAGCTGTAACGCCTTGACCTGACGTCTCGGGTGTTAGACAGACCCGTACGTAGCGTGGTACCAGCTCGCTCCGGGCGTAAAACTCTGAACCGAAGACGGAACCCGACCGAATCCGAAAAAACTTAAACCGAATATGTAAAACCCGAAACTCGAGATATATTTTCGAGTTGGGATATCGAAAACTCAAACAAATTTCGGGTGCATTCGGGTTGGTGCCCCCAATACTGAAAACTAATTATCCAAAATAATTTGTCTCATGATAGTTTCAGCCCAGTCCAACAACTAATCTGGCTAAAATCAATCATGTTGACCCACCACTCAAACAGTACTCTGTTCGTCTCTCAGTTCAGGTCACCCCCCGCTACCCCACGCAGGCAGCCAGGCGACCAGCACCCACCGCTCCCCTCGTCGGACCGACGCGCCGCTTAGTGCTCTCGATGGTCGACGACCGGCATCCCGCTACGCTTCCCAGAGTAGCCTACACCAGCGACCTACTGTGTCAGTGCCCCGCCGCAGCGACCGCACAACCTCGGCGACCTCGGCTGACCAACGCCTTGTCGACCCTCGTGACCTCGATGACCGCCCACAGACCCGGTGCCTCATCTGCTGCCCAGCTCACCCCCGATGCTTGGCGATTCTTGGAGCCGGAGGTGACCGCCACCTTGCAACCGCCACGGCCACTAGATACCGGTGCCGCTCCCTACATCCCTGTGCAAGCGTGTCGTTCGAGTAAAACGGGTTATCCGAAACTCGAACCCGAAATTCTGCGTATCTGAAATGATGGGTACTCGAAATTTCGGTGCAAATCTCATGTACCAGATCTGAGAACCCGAATTTTTAAAAGTGCCCGATTCGAAATTTTAGGTTAACCCGAACGCCCGAGGTGAGTACCAGCAGCACAGAGTACGTTTGGCTACGGTCTGGATCGCGTGACTGCAGCACGAGGATCCCATACGCGGATCATGCACGGCGCTTCCATGATCTGTTTTTCTCCCGGTGGGCCTGCGACGTTCTGTTGAACAGACCACCAAGGCCTTGCCATTGCCGGCGTCCCTGAAATCGAGCCGAAACCGTGAACGTACTATAGCTATAGCTGAGGAACTGCGGCTCGGTCGCCAGCTCGTAGCGCTATGTTGGGACTTGGGAGAGAATATTTGTACCGTCCCTAAATTCACAGCGAGAAAGATACAACCAGAGGAGGAGATGGTCAGGAACTCAGGAGATGCCGAGCCAAGAAGAAGGGCGAGCTCGTCTCCAGAGTCCAGACAAAGGGAAGAAGCCTTCATGAATTTGTCGCCTTTTCTACCTCCCGTTTCGAAGCCCCGCCCTAGAGTTACTCTGCGTCGATCCCCACCGGCTTGGCCTGGGTCTTTTGCGATCCGCGTCGACGGAAAGTGGAAACAAGAGGCAACGGATTGGAGATACATTCCCAATCACCAGGAGCGTGGAAACCCAACTCGGCTTTACGCGACTTTGGTGGCGCGACGAGCTGCGTGCGCGTGATCCCGTAGTCGGTGTGAAGTTGACAACTCGTTTTGCACCGACGCCGATGCCAAGCGCGCACTCGGAGTCTCGGACGGAGGGGGCACATCACATGGTTGCATCCGAACGTATGGCAAAGTTTCAAACCTTCAACACTGCCCCACCATTTTAAAGTTTTGATTTCCCTGTCGATAAAAACTGCAAATCGTCTTGATATCAAATTCTTTACCACACGGAAGCATACTGCTAGTACGTGTGGATCTCTTCGCCGAGAAGTCATCACTGACACTTCGGTTATGTCTCCACATTCATACGCATAGCTGTTGCTGTACACGGCAGATTTTACAAAATCCGTTCGAACGGCCTTAGACGGATTAAGGAGTATTATTCCGGAGAACAGACGGATAACGTCAGCCCCATATCGAGCAGAGAACGTCGGTGAAGCCTGCAATTAATGTCTGTCATAAGGATGCGATCGCGCGTCAGGCGTTATTGTCTCTCTTGAAATCTCAGGCCAGGAGCTCCATGTGCTCCGCTCGCTCGGGCCCTCTGTTTTTCCTTTGCTCGGTGGGTTAGTTGCGCGTCATCTCCTGTCGTTTTTGGATCCATCTACTAAAAAATTGCGCTGGGTCATACTAGTACTTCCATACGGGTCCTACTCCTTGTCGCTCCCTAGACGGACAGATTGATAAGGGGTTGACCCGACGCCGACGGCGTGCTCATCCGGTGGCTTCGATGAAGTGCCCATTTCACTTGCCGGATGAGCTGTTGACTATCGACTGTTCTTTTTTTTTTTTTTACTTCTTAGCTAGTTCTTTCAACTGAAACGCTAAAAACTAAGAAGCTAAAATAAATAAAGTTTTAAAAAACTCGCTTTTAAAACATTAAAAAGCTGACTTTTATAAAAATAAACTAAAAACTGAAAAGCTCATTGAAGATTGCTTTTTTAGTTTTTGATGTTAAAAAAACTAAATATATATTACAAAAGTCAACATCTAATTTTTAACAATCAAATTTTCAACTAACCACTAATAATTTTTTTTAAAAGCTTAAAAATTTCAGCTCAAATAGAGCCTCAGGAGAGGCTAAAGTGCCGGTGAACTTGTATGCGTGATCTCTCCACAAATGACTGAGTTCAGAGTCTTCAGACAGAGGCTAAAGTGCAGTGAACTTGTAGCATGATCTCTCAACAAATGTTCATCAGATGTTCTCCAGAGTTGTTTCCCTTCCATATTTCTCTCTGCAAATTTCGCCTTCCCAGTTCGATGAGCTTGTGCTCCTCACCGGTGTGCGAGTCGTCGTACTAGGTGATGGTCGGCCCGTACGTCCAGACCAGCCTTTGCTAGTTCTCTCGACCGGCTGCCTCTTTGCGTACGCAGTGGCGACGTCACGAGGACACTGGCGACCGTCCTCACACCTAGAAGCGCTGAACCGGCGCTTGGCGCCACCTCCTTGTTCGGTTGGACGAGCATTGCCGCTGCCAGGGAGATGATGGCGCGGGGAGTAGGAATTGACCGCCCGGCGACGGGAGGATATCGGATCGCCACCGTGACCTCAACCGAGATATCGTCGCGTCGCGTGGCATGGAGTGGTTGCATTGACCCGATGAGCAACGCGGCTACTGGCCCCGAAGCACGCGGCTCAATTCACCGGCGGACAGGCGGGCGGGCGGCGTAGTGTGTTTGTGTGTTTGCGCGCGCTCCAGTGAGGGTGAGAGCCGCGGGGTCGGGTCGGGTCGGGACAAGCGCAGGCGCCGCCCGCCGCACACGGCCCACGTCGCGTACTCGCATGGCGTCGTCAGTTTCGTTTGGACGGTGGCGCGGCAGCCTTTCAGGAGAGCGCGGCGCGCGGAGCGCGCATCTTTGCTTTTGCTGATGGGCTCGAGGCTCGGTTGTCAAAAAAACCTGACACGAAGAGCAACATTTACAAACCTCTTTCAAATACTTGTTAATTTTAACTTGTTTACTAATTATTTGACCGTTCGTTTTTTCTAAAAAAAATTTGACATATAAATATTAAAAATACACGTTTTTAAAGTATATACAATGACAAATTTTATGAAGTTATTTATAAGTTAATAAATTAAATATTTTAAAAGTTATAATTAATCAAAGTATAAACAGTAAAAATCAAAATTGACTAAGTATTTATAACCAGAGGTTTGTATTTGGTTTAAGCCTATTTACTGTGGCCCACGGGTCCGTGCTGGACCGTCCACTGACGAGTGACGAGCTCATGACCCGTTCCACTGCGTGGAGGGCGGCCACGGCAACCTTTGCTGCAGCGGGCTTGCACGGGGGAAGCGCTCAACACAAACCAGCCCATCCACGTGACCGCGCACACTGCGAAGCCCGCTCGTTAGAATGGGCTAAAATACACTCGAGCGGGCTAAAACCCTAGCGAATTCCATCGCCGCCGTCGAACGCGGCAGCCATGAGCGGCGCCGGGGGCACGGCCGACTTCTTCTACCGGGAGGCGCAGCGCCTCGGATACGTTGCGCGCTCAGCGTTCAAGGTTAGCCCTTTCCATCTCCCGCTCTTCTCGCTGGCTCCGCCGATGGTTGTCTGGAACTTACAGTATGTCTCATCGGAACCGCGTGTGTTGCCGCTGCAGCTGATTCAGATACAGAAGCAGCACAAGATCATCACTCCGGGAGCCGCCGTCCTCGACCTCGGCTGCGCTCCCGGCGCGTGGCTCCAGGTGGTTACCCCGTCACCTGCTTTTTTTTTTCTCCTCGAGCTCACTTTACCTTATCAGTCCTTTCATTTCTAGCCGTGGTTGACTCGCTCGGCACCATGTGCAGGTGGCATGTCAAAATCTTGGTCCGCTTGAGAAGGGCGGCGTGGTCGTCGGCGTCGATGTGAAGGTCAGTGGCTGCCGCTTGCTAGTGCGATTGATCGGGTGAAATGGATGTGTGGTTTGGTCTGATTTGTCGGCACGGTTGTTGCAGAGCAGAAGGTGAAGGTTCCCTCGGCTCACTGCGACTCGAGGGTCAGGACGTTCTGTGCAGATGTCATGACTCTGATGAAGCGGCAAGCTCGGGCAATGTCGCCACAGGTTTTATTCCCTGATATGATCGAATACTTCTCCTTGTACCTATTTTCTTCAGATGTATTGCCTAGGCCCTAGGATTACCATTGAAACTAAGAGGTGGATTAGTTGCTTCATTCATGAAATAGCAGAATATAGATGATCTTGCCATCACTGTTATTCTTAGTTTGATTAATCCAAATTATCCTTTACAGGAACGAGGATTCTCTGTGATATTGTCTGACATGTGTCCAGCAGTTTCTGGGATCACAACCAAAGATGAAGCTGTATCGTGTGAGTTGGGCATCCGTGCTCTTTCTTTGGCAATAGGAAAGATAAAATTAAAAGAAGAATATGACTACACTGTGACTATAGAGAAGTATCAGAGCTCCACAGAACCTGATCCTGATGAGAATGGTGTTCTTCGTCGTGGAGGCAGCCTTGTAATTAAATTTCTTGAGAATGAGGACGTGCCAGGTAACTATAACGTCGGACCAGTAAATGATCTTAAAGGTGTTTTCATGCTATTTTACTTAAGAGAGAATTTAGGAACAGATGGATTATATTTTAGCTATCATTTTACTTCACTTGACAGTATGACAAAGCCATACTAGCTAAAACTGACTCGAAATCTCTACATTGATGCAGGTTTTGGCAAATTTTGCAAGGAGAAGTTCAAGAAAGTATCACTATTGAGACCCAAAGCGACTCGTTCCAGCTCGAGGGAGATCTACATGATCTGTGAAGGTTTGCGATAGAAAGGATTAGTATTGTACTACAAGAAGAAAATCCACATTGTCTCGCAATGAGCTGACTTCGAAGGCAAAGAGACCCACAGCAGCATTTTTCCTGGCTGGTGCCTGGTGGCAATATGATTCAGCTGTTCGACAATTGGAAGGCAACATATTATTGTGACATGGAGTGCACCTAATTGTGTAACTTGTGTGTAGTAATAACTGCGCCGAACTTTTTTAGTATAAGCTTGTAATCGTTGGAACATTGCTTTCAATAAAAGAGTTATTCGTATCCTGCTTGCCTAAGACCAGCCTGCGAACGGCATGAGAATATAGGTGAAGTGTCATGTCAAAATGCATTGAAAATTTTAAATTATCCCTGAAATCACATTTAAGAATTAAAAAAATTATGAAAAATCTCCCATGTACAGGTGAATGTATGTTATGGTTCCATACAAATTCACTTTCTTTCACGGTATTAAAACACATCAAATTCATGGGCTAGGCCCCACGACTCACTTCGTGCCGGGCCGCGCGCGAAGTTACCGACGGCGCCATGCAGTGGCGTTGCGGCCTGCCAGCCTGCCCGCCGAGAGAGGCGCGCCTGTTTGTCACGCCCGCGCCACGCTGGCACTGACTTTCCAGGCGCAGCAATGGCAACGGTCCACGTGTCGCCTCGTCCACCACAACCTGCGTAATGCCAGTGCCGGGGGGGGGGGGGGGGGGGGGGGGTGGGGGGGGGGGGGGGGGGGGGGGGGGGGGGGGGGGGGGGGGGGGGGGGGGGGGGGGGGGGGGGGGTGTGGCAGGAGCTGGGGAGCCCACGGCCCGAAGCGATATGCTTGAGACCGTACCATTTCCAAACCTGTCCGTGGCTCTCCCTTCCCAGAGTAACCAGTAATCAATGTTTGAGGCCGTGTTTGAACGACAGCTCTATCCTGGGATCCACTGCGATGATGGCACGAGCGAGGCTACCGGCTTCTCTTTGCGTCGTTGGATCGAGTATTTGGTCCTGTTTGAATTCAATAATTCGGATGGTGAATTATTAGATTTTATAATCTAAATTTTAAAATCTCAACCTTTTGAATAGTGAGAATTTATGAGAATCTCAAATAATTCTAAGTTTATAAGATTTTATAATTTTTTAAAAACTCAATTGTTTGATCGGCATTGGATAATTTTTATTCGAATTCTTAGAATCTCATTGGATTTAAACGACACCTTGATAATTTGAAATGCAAAAATTTTATGAGACTCAATTTAATTTTGTAGAAAAAAACCGCGTTCGAAACGGATCCTAAGATCAAATTTTGGTCGACTCGCTTCGGTACCGTTGCGGGGTAGACTACAGTGTCAGCAAGCCTATTTTCCGTGCACGTTGAGACGACGGCACAAAGAATCCGCGTGTGAGCTCTAGACCATTCCGCCACTTTCGACCGACGCGTTTCCCGCGCAGTGGCCGATCGGTGACACGTAACTCTCCGCCAGGCCACCTGCTCCTGCACCGGCGACGAGGCACCTCGTCCCTCTCTGACAACGAAGCCCACATCTTCGACGCCCCACAAGTCATGGAGGAACCATCGGCGCTTCCACGGCGACGCCTCTGGACGTCACTCCGCCCGTGCACTCATCCACGCACCGCTATATTACTGCTCCACTCGCACACTGACGTTTGCTTTCGCTGTGCTCGCTCGCTTCGCTTCTTGCTCTTGCTTTGTTCTTGGTTCATCTGCGACTGTTTCAAAAACCTTCTCCTAGAAGGCAAGGCTCCGACGATGGACGCGGTTTACGGCGAGGACTCGTGGCCGACGACGATGACGCCGGGGACGACGACCGAGGAAGGGTGGCAGACGCCGAGGCGCGAGGACTGCCGCATCCCCGTGGTGCCTCCATGCCCAGACGCGCCGCGGGGGAAGAAGGCGGTGGCGGTGCCCGAGCTCGGCGGCAGCAAACGCCGCGAGCCGCCCAAGGGCGGGTACTTCCAGCCACCGGACCTCGAGTCGCTCTTCGTGCTCGTGCCGCCGCGGAGGCATAACCATCAGGCGGCCCCCACCTGCGCCTGAGTTTACTCAACCGGCGGTACTCCGGCGGGCGGTGCAACTGGCAGTAATCGAGTTAGCGGGCACTATTTGTTGTAGTGCAGGGAAGGAAAGCAGCAAGCAAGGGAGGAGATGGATGTGCTGCTGGCTGCCTATTGCTGTGCTTTTGGTGTGCGTGATCATGTTAGTATCTTGGTGTGTGGGTGTAGCAGTATAGGAGGTGTTCGGTAGACCTGAAGCCAGTGTGCAAATCTGTATCTACGTAGGAATATGTGATGGAAATGTTGATGCTAGTTAGTACTAGGAAAGAAATTGAAAATGTTCTTCCCGTGATTTCGCCTCTTTTTGAGCTTGACATGGTTGGCGCGTCCTCGCCTTTTGATCGAGCTTCAGCGAGCTCCATTTCGCCATGGTTGGATTAGTTGGGAGCTCAAGTCCAGCCGCGACTCTGTTCCAGTTTGGGTTTACTTTCTTGCTCAAATCGCGACCCCCAGCTCAATATTTTCTTCTTGGCCTCCCGTTGGTTTTCCAGGGTTTTCCTCCCGCCACCATTGTTCGATCCTTCGAGGAGGCGCTTGTCAGCTGTCGTGAGCAGAGAGGTGTACGGCGTACTCAGCTGTGCAGCTCCAGAACAATCGGTCCAAACAGCCGGCCCATGTACTGGTTCCAGGCGGGCCATGATACTTTGCGGTGAGTTCGCAGATGGGAATAAACTCGTCCAGCCCATTATCCAACCACACTCCCAAGCCTGCGAAGGCGGCCTGCAAAATTTGATCCACAGACACGAAACGGCCCAGGTTGCCTTTTCTCGCGGAAGCGCCGCGCACGATCGGGAACACTCCGGACATCGAGTCCGGGCACCGCCGCCGCGAGCGCACGGTCCCTCTCGACGACGCCACGCCACGGCTGACTTCTCCACCGCCCCGCTAGGGCCCCATAAAAGGAGACGAGGAGGCCTGCAGCTCCACCGGTCTCATCCTAACGCATCTGTGTACTTGCCTGCTCGTCTCTCGCTTCACCATCCGAGACCAGCGCAGGAGGTTTCCGGCGAGCGGAGATGTCGAAGGACGGAGGGCCGGACTGGAACGGTCTGCTCAAGTGGAGCCTCGCCCATGGCGACGGCACCAACCCGCCGCGCGCCCTCAGGTTCGAGCCTCCCGCCAGATCCCCCATATGCGCGAGTACTTTTGCATAACCCTAGCTTAAAGAGAGTCCAGATGCTTCGTTTTGCTGCTGTTTATCGTTCTGATTAAAACCTGAAACTGACGTGAGACTAGAATAGCTTTTTACTGCTGGTAGCCGAATTTTGTGTGCTTATTTTAGCGAGGTGGGCATCATGGTTTGTCATCAGCTAATTCTTTGTATATACCCTTTTTTTTCAAGTAATAATGTAGTGTAGCAAAATCAAACCTGTATCCCTTATTTGTTCTCACTATCTGGGTCAATCTTCACAGTATGCTGCAATTGGTCATTTTTTTCATAGTTTCCCTTAAATCTGGCCTGGATGCAGTGAGGAAGACAGGAGATGGTTCATGGAGGCGATGCAAGAGAACACACTCGATGTAGTCAAGAGGATGAAAGAGATCACCCAGGTGATGAAAACCCCAGAAGATGTCTTGCAGTCCCAGGGCGTGACTCCAGAGAACATTGAGGGTACTGTGTGAAGCGCTTTTGCTTTTACCAAGTTAAAGTTAATTTCCTTTGTTCTGAAGATAGTGGTAAACAATTTTCTTGTTCTCCTTCCAGATATGTTGGATGAGTTACAAGAGCATGTGGAGTCCATTGACATGGCAAATGGTAAGAACCATGGTTGAGATTGCTGTTCACTCTGTTTGTGAATGCTTATTTGCACGAGAAGTGTCCTAACACTTGTACAATTATTTAAACAGATCTGCATACCATTGGTGGTTTGGATCCTCTACTTGGTTACTTGAAGAATTCACATGCTGGCATCCGAGCAAAGGCTGCAGAAGTTGTTAGTACAATTGTGCAGAACAATCCCAAAAGCCAGAAACTAGTCATGGAATCCAATGGGCTGGAGCCACTACTAACAAATTTCACATCTGATCCCAATACCAACGCCCGCACAAAAGCCTTGGGAGCGATATCTTGTAAGTACACTATTTTGTAAGGACATCACTCAATTCTATCTGAAAGGCAATGCACTTGGCCTCTCTATCTCATCTGGCTAACCTTGGAGTTTATGCTATTTGATGTGCAGCTCTGATTCGTCACAACCAGCCAGGAATTTCTGCATTTCGCTTGGGGAATGGCTATGCTGGATTGAAAGATGCACTCGGTTCTGATGATGCTAGACTTCAGAGGTATGTTGTGTAATAGCTAGGGGAACAAGGTCTCCAGCATTGCATATGATGATATGACACATTCACACATTTACTGCTTTCTTGGCTTTGTGGCATCCTGTAACACACTGACAAAATGTCGACCTAAGATGTCAGTTATACTATCATATTTGGCCAAAGCCCTGTGCTCATTTTTCTTTGCCAATGATGCTAGTATCATCGTGATTCTGCAGTGGCATGCTGATATGCACTTGTGGTTGTCAATTTTTTACAAAATGTAAATTTCAGTTGTGATTTAATATGAAGTCAAAGTTACTACTGGTGGAAATGTGGAATTATTCATCTGCCATATTCATGATATTGTCCTGCTGTATCATTTCAGGAAGGCTCTCAATCTCATACAGTACCTGCTGCACAACAACAAGACTGATAGGAGCGTAGCTGCAGAGCTTGGTCTTCCAAAGCTGATGATGCATCTCGCATCCAGCGATGATTCCTTGGTCCGAGAGGCTGCACTAGGTGGTCTTCTTGAGTTGGCACAGGACAAGACAGCTGGTGCCGGTAACGCTCTACCTGACCAAGAGAAATTGAAAGAAATCCTCAAGGGCCGTATTGAAGGGATTAGCACAATGGATGCTGAGGATCTCCATGCTGCTCGTGAGGAACGGCAGCTGGTGGACTCCCTCTGGAAGGAGTGCTACAACGAACCGTCATCCCTGAGGGAGAAGGGCCTTGTTGTGCTTCCAGGAGAGGATGCACCCCAACAGCCACCACCAGATGTTGCAGGGAAGATGTTTGAGCCACCTCTGCGTGCATGGGCCGCTGCAAGACCTGCTCCAAAAGAAGAATCCGACTCCGAGAGCAAGAAGGATCCGCCTTTGCTGCTTGGCCCTGGGCCATCTTCCAATGCTAATTCAGGTTCTTAGGCGTGGTATTGTGATGCGTGAAAGAGCAAACTTGATAGACGTATGGTTGTTTTGGGGCTCTGTGAAACACATCTTGTACGCTCAGTGAGCTGTATTCTGCTTGCACGAGGCTGATAGATATTTGTAATTTTTTTTTTCTGATGATCGTAAATTAATGCTACTTATGTCCCCTTTGCACGAGTGTTCGATGAGATATTTTGTATTTCACACTTGTTATAATTTCTCCATTTTTATCAGCGTTGATAAGTGCCGTTTGATGCCTGCTCCGCCTGATCTAGACGACCGCTGACGATCCTGCCTGTTCCAGCTACGACGAGGGAAGGCTCGTCACGAGCCCTTATAAAAAAAAGATTAATTTGGTAAATGTTGTTACCATTTTTTAAAATTTAAGATTCGCCATTTTATCTATTTATTTTATTTATATAACACGATGATGATATATTTTTAAACTTACAAAATTGTAATAACATGTCTATCTACCCTTTAAAAAAAGGCCGGCTCCCCTGCCTCCGCCTGCGGCCATGGCCTACAGCTGCAGGCCACCGCTCCGCCGCACCCTTCTCTTCCACTCGCCGCCTCCCGCCGTATTAATCCGCTTTCTCCTCCTCCCCTCCGCTTCCTCCACCGACCCGTGGACTCCACCCGCCGGAACAACTTCGCACGGCTCTCTAGTCGTGACCCCACGCCCCATCGGCGGCGTTCGAGCGTGAGGGTCCGCGCGGGGGGCGGCGGTGGGCGGAGGCAGTCCCCGCACGAGGTTCTCGGCGTTTCACCGTCGGCGGCACCCGGCGAGATAAAGCGTGCGTACCGGCGCCTCGCGCTCAAGTACCACCCGGACGTCAACAAGGAGGTGCGTGCGGTTGCTGCTACTCGGTTGCGATTCTCCACTCGATCTCTAGAAATGGCAGTGGTCGACGCACTACTCATTGTTGTATTCGTGGATACGTAGGCCAATGCCCAGGAGAAGTTCCTGCGAATCAAGCACGCGTACTACACTCTGATGAACTCAGATAGCCGATCCAAGCACGAGAACATCAACTGGGATTCGTCCTGGGCTTCCAGCTCCAAGGAGCGCAAGACAACTGCTGCGGAAGAGCAATTCTATGGTTTTGGTACAAGAATCCCTCTCCTCTCCTGCTATCCTGAACTTTGTTCCTCGTTGGGAAGTGTGTGTTAGCCAGTTAATTTTGGTGACACACAAATAGTTTAACCATTGGAGCCAATTTAGGTTCCATTATCCTACTGACTCTAGTATTTGCCATGTGGATATATAAGTATTGTTTAGTGTTAATTACACAATAAAGTTTCCATCTTTCACTGAAAATTTGATACCATAGTTGTTGAACACCTGCAGCTGATTTCCTTAAAGATCTGCAAACAGAATTTCAGAACTGGGAGGCTGGGTTGAATTCTGATAAGGAACTTGAAAGCCTATGGGAAGAGTTGGCAGTAAGCTGTTTATTCATAATTCATTCATTCCCAATCATAATTTTGTTACTGTTGTGAAACGACGTGTGGTTGCACACATGATACTTGTATACTTATAAAGGAATTATTTCATGCTGCTTGATCAGGCAATTGGCGAGGAATTCGTTGAATTTCTGGAGAATGAACTGAAGATTGATGATTCCAACTCTGAGGGTGACACTGGGAATGATCCATACACGCAGATTGGAGGGCAATCAAAGAAATGCTAAGGATGATAAGATAGCAGCAAACAGCCTTGGCGATGGTGTTTCTGAAATAGAGGCTGCTCTTGAGAAGCTGAAGAAGGAACTCGGACTTGGCTAAATCATTGCTGTCGGTACTGACTTGATATTCATACAAAGGTATCTCTTGCATGTATGTTCTTTGTTGGTGATCATAGTCAGTACTAGCATTTTGGATCTAGAGGCTGTTTGGTTGGTTCTGGCTTCTAGAACTGCAGCTTGTTTTGCAAGCACAGTGGCAAAATATTTTATTGTCGTCAAAATTTTGGGGATAATTTTTATTTTCATAGTGAGGTGAAGTAGAAAAAAAGTTATACCAGGACATCACAACATTTGATTTTTTTTTTTATTTGCCCAATCGAACACAGTTATTAAGAGTGTGGTCCTGGTTGGCTGGTTTCCTATATATCTATACAATTTTAGATGTTTGCTACTTGTTGCTCTAACATTCCATGAGTAGTTACACAATATGTCTACGCTCGCTTATTGCAGACTTATGGGGTTCTCAGCTTATGAACCACTGACAGACGTAGGCCAAATGTTAAATTCAATCTGAAGCTGTATGTCAGTCAGAAAATGAAGCTTGATCAAGCGATAATGCAAGTAAGCGACAGTTCAGAGGTGGGGCAGATTTTGATATGATTCTGTGCGTTGCAAGACTTGTAGTCAGTGATGCTTCCATCAGAGCATTATTATTCTGAATCCATATCTGATTCGGCCTGTGCATGTCTTTCGCTACTGCACATTTACAAGTTTGTACTGATCATTTTGGCCCATAGCAATTACAGTAGCTCATACTGTTTGAGAACATGGGGAGTTCAAGAGCATGATTTTCCATGCCCCTCATGACTTATGAGGGCCTACATAGTTTATTTTGATTTTATCGTAAATTTGTTTCAATGTATGTTGTGTTAGCAGCCTTCTACTGATAACAACGTTTGTACATTGTTGACCAAAATGCTGCCCCCTCGCATGCTGCAAATACTCAGTTTTTTCTGTTACACCTTTAAGATTGAAATATCTTTGACACGAAGTACTCCATTTTTTTTAATTGATGTCGTCATTGACTTTTAAATTCAACTTTGACCATTCGTCTTATTCAAAAGAATTTGATAAATTTTATATATTTTGATATAATTTGATTTATCATTAGAGTTATTTGAATCACAATTTAAAATTTTACACATTCGAGAATTTTTTTTAATAAAATGAATAGTCAACTGAGCGGTTTTAAAGTGGTTTTACTGTTTACGGGTCTACACGTCAATTTAAAATAAATCTTTCACCTCCCTCAAAGTCTACTTTGGTTAAAATTTGATTTTTATGTTTGAAGGATGAAGTAGACTACCATTGATGGTTGAGGGTTAAAATAGAATTATTTTAAACTGACGCGTGGGCCCGTAAACAGTAAAACCACCTCTAAAACCGCTCAGGGGTTTATTTAAACGATTTTCAATACTTCGAAGCTTAAGTATCCGGTTTTAAAGGTTGGGGGTGAAGTGCACCCACCCCTCACCCCTCGTAGTTGAGGTAGTTGAGGGGTTGTCTAGACTTATCCCATAATAATATTATTTGATCCCTCATCGTGAAAGTATTTACAGTACAATAGCAATTGTAAATTACTTTAGTTAATCTGTGATACAACTTTGACAAACAAAAGAAGAGAGAAAATTCAGCAGGCCGAACTAAGAAATATTGTCTGATATAATTCAAAACAAACCAACTAATGATAAATACAAACAGTTTAAGGGAAGAACCATTTATGAAAAAAAAGCTACTATATCTGGGTACTCAATAGACTTTTAAACTAATTTGAATATCTTGAATGCAAGTAACTCTAACAATATAGCCAATCATAGTAGGAAGAAAATTTTTCAAAGGAGAATACAACCTTGCTAGAAAACTGCACTTATACAATTTAAGGCTGCATTGTAACAATCATCCCTTATGCCTGAGAAAGCTTGGCTGAGCACAAAGCGTGTAAACAACTGGATTGGACAAATAACTGTTCTTGCTATATAATGAACAATTAAATGTTCATTAGCACATTTTAGTCAGATAATCACATTTTTGCAAGAATATCAGTGAATGGTTTCAGAAGTAAAGGAGCTATCAGGTAGAACTTACCAACTTAAGCTTTAATTCTTTTGGGAAATTGATCAGACAGATTGCAAGCATCCTTGGATCATACCTCTGTATGACTGTATCCATGCATGGACGAGTTCAGAGAGTTGAAATCCGTTTTCAGTTCCAGAGCGTGACCACCATGCCAGCAGCATAGGTCGATCCACGCGACTGGCAGGAAAGGCAGACCTCATGCTGCAGCAAGCAGTCGGTGGGGTGTGGTGGCTGAGGGGCAGCCGGGGTGCCAGGGTGGGACGGTCGTGGCGAGGAGGGTCAGCTGGCGAGGCGGAGCAGCCGAGGGACGGGGTCCTGGGGCGCTACGACAGCGGCGGCCAGGACGGCGCGGGGAGGGGCGAAGGCGGCGAGGGAGGGGCGGCGCGGACAGTCGCAAAGGCGCCGGAGCAGGGGCGGCGCGGGCCGGGGCCGGGGAAAAGTCGGCGCGGGCAGCGGCAGGGGCGGTTCTTCGCCTCCGTCGGGTCAGGGCGGGGCCGGGGGTGGGGCAGCGCCGGGCAGGTTCGAAGGCCGACGGTTTACGCGTCCGCGACGTGGCGCAACGAATGGCTCGAGAAGTGTGGCAAGTTTATTTCGTATATAAAGATGGCATGTAGAACAGTTGTCCGTTGGTCCCCAACTGCACCGAGGAGCCTTGGGCCGGCTCAAGCTTGCAGGTAGCCCACGGCCTGCTCACCGGTCCGGACCAACTCTGATCAGCCCAAAACCTCTCCTAACCCGCCCGAACCGATCCACGAATGAACCGGCGTACCCAAACCCCTCACCTCGCCGGCCAGGAGCGCCAGGTCAACCACCCGACCAAGCTAGCCTTCCTCTGGTTTTTTCTTCATTCCCGATCCGGCTTGCTGGGGTTTCCGCCGATTTGGGGACGCTCGGCTCGGCCTCGGCCGCCCGCATCGCCTTCCGAAAACCCGGGTGAGTTCACAGTTCACTTCGCCCTGCCTCCTTCCTTCTTCGGTTCTTCATGGTTTGGCTCGCGCGCCCGCGCAGATTCATTTCGCCCTCGCCGGCGAATTGGGGATAACTAACACTAACACGGCCGTGTTCGACTCGAGAATCGCTCCGTTTCTGACGGCAGCCGGTGGTGATCCCTGATGCAGCGTCGCGGGAGGGGTGGCGGATGGACAAGGGCGCGGCGGAGGAGGTGGTGCCGATCGGCGCGCTGAAGCACGACCCCGCGTGGAAGCATTGCGCGATGGTGCGGTCCGAGGGCCGGACGCGCCTCAAGTGCGCCTACTGCGGCAAGCACTTCCTCGGCGGCGGCATCCACCGCTTCAAGGAGCACCTCGCGCGCCTCCCCGGCAACGCCAGCGGCTGCCCCAAGGTGCCGCGCGACGTGCAGGACACCATGATCCGCAGTCTCGAAGCCGTCGCCGCTAAGAAGAAGCGCAAGCGCTCGGCCGTCGGCAGCGACGTCAGGGGGGCCGGGCAAGCGACCGACGCGTCCGCAGCCTCCAGTGTCCCGGTCGGCGGCGGCGGAACGGAGAGCCCCATTTACATGATCCCGCTCAACGAGGTGCTCGACTTCGACCCGATGGCGCCCGAGAAAACTCCGGTGGGCGCCGAGGCGAGGACGGGCGGGGGTAGGAAGAAGAGGAAAGCGGCTAACCAGGCCTTTACTCCCGCGACGCAGCCGACTGGTCCTCAGGCTCAGCGATCGTGTCATGATGGCTTTGACAAGGAGCAAGTTTCCATGGCAGTTGGGAAGTTCCTGTATGACGCCGGTGTGCCGTTGGAGGCAGTGAATTCCGTCTACTTCCAATCGATGCTCGAGGCCATTGCGCCTGCAGGAGGGAGGCTTGAACCACCCTCATACTGTGACTTTCGTGGTCACATTCTTAAGAGGTCACTGGACGATGTGATGTCCCAACTGGAATTCTACAAGGGAATTTGGACCAGGACGGGCTGCTCAGTGTTGGCGGATGAGTGGGTGACTGATAAAGGGAGAACCTTTATAAACTTTTCAGTGTATTGCCCTGAAGGTACTATGTTTCTGAAATCGGTTGATGCAACTGCCATTGTCGCATCGTCACATGCACTGTATGAGTTGCTAAAGAGTATTGTTGAGGAAGTTGGAGAGAAAAATGTCATCCAAGTAATCACAAACAACTCTGAGATCCATGCGGCGGCAGGAAAAAGTCTAGGTGAAACATTTCCCACATTGTTCTGGTCCCCATGTACATTCCAGTGCATCAACGGCATGCTTGAAGATTTCAGTGGGGTGGATGTGATCAGTGAGATAATAAGTAATGCTAAAGTCATCACGGGATTTGTCTACAACAGCTCATCCGCGTTGAATCTGCTGAGGAAGTATCTGCATGGGAAGGATCTGCTGGTTCCTGCAGAGACTCGCGCTGCTATGAACTTTGTCACACTGAAGAACATGTGTAGTCTGAAGGAGGCTTTGCAAACCTTGATTAACTCGGATGAATGGATACACTACTTGCTACCGAAAAAAGGAGGCATTGAAGTTAGCAGTCTTGTTAGTAGTGCGCAGTTTTGGTCCACTTGTGCTACAGTCATTCGAATCACTGAACCTCTTGTGCATCTTCTTAAGCTAGTTAGCAGTTGCAAGAGACCTTCAATGGGGTACGTTTATGCTGGATTGCACCAGGCCAAAGCAGCAATAAAAAAAGAGCTAGTGAGCAAGAGCAATTACATGGCTTACTGGAATATTATCGACTGGAGATGGGACAACCACACACCACGACCACTTCATTATGCTGGTTTCTTCCTGAATCCATTGTTTTTTGATGGAATTCGAGGTGATGTGTCAAATGGAATCTTCTCAGGAATACTGGACTGCATAGAAAGGCTGGTTTCTGATGTGAAGATACAAGATAAAATCCAGATAGAACTCAACATGTACCGAAGTGAGGCAGCTGGGGATTTCCGCAGACAAATGGCTATTCGATCTAGGCGCACTTTACCTCCTGGTTAGTATTACAAAAAATATGAAAAGTAGTTTACGCAAGTTACCAGCTGTGACTTAAGTCGTGACATACATCTGTCAATTTTTTTTTTAACCAGCCAAATGAGATGACTACATTTAACTGACAAAACATTGTTACCCTTATTTAAGTGCTTTATGTGCATCCTCTGATCTAGGTTGTTACAAGATGAACTTTGTTTCAAGATGCCTGTGGCGTCATCTTTACATTGCTTTTTTATCCTGCAGCTGAATGGTGGTATACATATGGAGGAGCTTGCCCAAATCTGACACGTCTAGCAGTACGTATTCTCAGTCAAACCTGCAGTGCTAGAGGATGTGATCGGTCACGCATCCCCTTTGAACAAGTCCATGATGAAAGGATGAATAGTTTTGAGCGTCAAAGAATGCATCATCTCATCTTTGTTCAATACAACCTACGGCTGCAGCAAAGGTAAGTCATCTTGTCACAGAATATTGCCATTGGTTGTTAAAATAGAAGATATCAAATATTTTTCTTGCTAAAAAATGTTAGCCGTCCGAGTGATTTTATTATTTATTTACTCATAGACAACAACACAAGGTGAAAGGATTTGATCCTGTCTCAATGGATTACATAGACATTGTTGATGACTGGGTTATGGATAGAACTGCAATATTCTCCGGCACAGCCGAGCAGCAAAACTGGCTGGAACTTAATCAAACAGCCAGCCAAATCACATCAAGGGAACAAAGTGATGATGTATTTGAATCCTTCATTGCAGGTATGTCCATATGTAATTCCTTTGCCGCTATTTTTGTATGCAGTGTTAAAAAGATCAATATCAAAATCTCTGAACTGCCTTGTAGGAGTTGATTCTGAAATGATCCGAGGTGCTGCACTGGGCATCCAAGAGGATGGCCAAGACCCTTCTTGTGGTTGAGGTTTTAGATGAACTACTTGACTAACCTGTAACTTAATGTGATATGGACAAAATCTGTCATGATGTCATGGATTTCCATGTAGCACAACAATGTACATTCTTACTCTGTAATTTGTACTGTCTAGTTTAAGTAGTTAGATACTGAAGTCAGTGTCTGGTCTAAAAGCGGGGGTTGTCCTAATGGTCTTAGCCTTTTAGGTTCTCGCAATATTTGCCCATGATAAGCAACTTGCATTTCATACAGTTTCTTTTGAGCGAAGTTGATGCTTCACTTCTCATTTGTCCTCAGAAACAGTGATATTACATTATCAGATCTTTCGAGGATGATTGACTGCTAATATGAAGGTATCTACCTGTAAATAATTAAAGTTCATGTGCTGCACCTTTTTATGGCCATGTGCATTTAAACGCACCATTCAAATCACGCAGGATGTCGGTATAGTATCGCCTCAGCAATTAAGATAGCAAAACTCTTCGAACTCTTAAATATGGCTGAACTAAACGCAGAAGCCTAAGGCCCTGTTTCGGGGGGGGGGGGGGGGGGGGGGGGGTGGGGGGGGGGGTGCTGGATTCTTTTAGAGCTCTTGCTTGTCCGGCCAGCTGGAGAAACGGAAAAGTTCCCCCAAAAGGTCACCAGTCTTCGCTTCACCCCCTACACGCAGAAGCCATAGATTGTGGAAAAAGATAGTCCTGCGGCTCCTGCCGTTACTCAAAAGAGCTGTTGTAAAACTTGTGTTCTACCCTCAAAAGAAAAAAAAAGTAAAATCGCCAAGTCAGGTAGCTACAAATGCATGCATAGAAACATCAATAACGAAGGGAAAAGAAAAGGGGAAACTTTACACACCATAAATGTATCCTACGCATGTACTGAAAGTCAAAAACCTTGAAGCTCTCAAATCGACATGAAACCTTGAAGCTTTCATGTCTGGAACTTGGGTTGCTGAACCTTGACCTTGCCTTTTTTATTTAAGGATTTTAGATTCGATCTCCTCCAAGCTCAGGCCTTTTGTCTCAGGAACATTGAGGATCACAAACACAAGGGAGAGCAACGATATGGCCCCAAACAGGAAGAAAATATTGGCTGGCCCCAGGATCTCCTGCAGCATAAATGAAAGGGCATAGGTAATTTGTCTGCATGATTTGTGGGTAAAACCGAGACACAAGCATTTGGAACAGACCGCCAAAATAAATTAGTCTGGACTTTGGAGCACAGAAAAGGCTGGGTTTACAAATCCAGGCAAGCATACAAAGGAGCTTATCTACACATTGTAGGTTTTGCTATACTGCAAGAGGGGTTCGTAGTGCATTAATTATCGACATTTCAGCTGTTCAAGTAATTTTGTGGTCCAATAACATCATGAAATATACACAGGGGGGCAACAATTTTCAGAAGACATACCTGCAAGGGTGAAAACGCAAACGTGACCAACGCGTTTGAGCCAAAATTTGTTAGTACCGCAAGGCTGATCCCACGTCCTCTTGTTCGCAGTGGAAATATCTCGGACACCATTAGCCAACTAATTGGACCAAATGAGACCTGAAGCACAAGGGTGTAAAAATTAATTGTGCTAACCACAGTCTCTTTGTAAAGAAGTAAAAGCACCAACCTGGTAAGAGCCGACATATAGAAGCAAAGCACCAACAGCAACATATGGGAAGTCATTGAGAATCTTGTAGTAAGCTGCTAGTAGGATTAGTGAAAGTGTCTGCCAGTTACAAAGAACAAAAAAGCATTTCAGCAGTCTAGGAATCATGTGCTATGTACACCCTAAATGGAACATGAAAAAAAGGGGTAAAAAGTGGTCTTTATCAATGTACCTCATTGACTATGTGGGCATTTAACATATTGTGCAATATTGTGGACAAAATTGGACATGAGGGTACATTCGAAATTCCATAATAAACAGAATTTAAACAAGTGAAATAGGTGCTCACAATTCCACTAACGCCTCCTATCAATAATGGGCGCCTTCCAATATCATCCACTTTGAATACTGCAACGCCTGTCATCAGCAACTGCAAAAAGATAGCATTGTTACACTTGGACTCAAAGTTAACGAAAGCTTCTGCTAACATGTGATGCTATAAAGAAGAAAGCTATTGCACTATTAATACATAGAGTACCTCAGCATTACCTTGAATAACCCAATCAAAATTGACACTCTAGCAGCATCGGATGCTGCTTTGAACCCAGCAGTCTACAGAGGAAATACTTTAGATGGGGATTCATTTAATTGCATGTATGAGATAAATTCATATAACAGAAATTGTGATACTTCTTCCATACGTTCTACATCAAAGAAACATGTAAAGAAATTCACAAAAAAACAGATACCTGAAGAATGGGAGCCGCATAG
Organism: Zoysia japonica; assembly: GCA_001602275.1. Classification (NCBI taxonomy): domain Eukaryota; kingdom Viridiplantae; phylum Streptophyta; class Magnoliopsida; order Poales; family Poaceae; genus Zoysia; species Zoysia japonica. Next base: position 4,081,189 of record BCLF01000013.1, read on the forward strand.
TATAGCACACTCGGCTGGCCCGTTATCTGCCAAACAAGATTTTAGATTGAGTAATAGTACCAATTCCAACTCCAGGTTACCACTCAAAATAAAGTAGCATGCATCGTTTTTAAAAAAAAAATTGAAATAAGATAGAAATACATGATAAAACCAAGTGCAGAGTTGCTCAGTTGAGCTGCATATGTGCAATCTTTAGAGAATGAGGACCTGTTGAAAGAGAACCAGTCCCCCACCAATGATGAAGGCCTTCAAGTTAGGTCCCTTAAATATCTCCCAAATGTTCCCTTCTGATGTTCGCTCTGCATAAGCAGCCTTAATAGAGACAATAGTATCATCAATATCATCTGCCAAAACCTTATCACTTGCTGAGCGACCCCTCAGTTTTCTCAGTGCTTGAATCGCCTTTTTTTTGTTATCCTCCACCGATCCTTTTCCTTGTACAGCCCTGAGAAGCAGCCATTTTGGTGAAGGTGGTAAAGTCCACATACCAACAGCCATTACCGCTGCAATTGGAGCACTAAAACCAAACATGTATCGCCACCCTCCTACATTGTCAATTTCAAGACTTCCTATGAGGTAACCAAACTGCAAAAAATGACAATAGTAATCAGCAGGCATCAAATGGGCAATTCAAAGTATAACATCCGAAAGAGAAGATATACCAATATTCCTAACACAATAAACAGCTCCTTTAAAGATATCAATGTTCCACGTATTTGTGAAGGAGAAGTCTCCGCAATATAAAGAGGGGCACCGTGCATCGCCTGGAAAAAAACACCGTAATAATTCAGTGATGCAACATACTTTATGTGATTTTTTTAACAAAGAAGACTATGCAGTATGGACATTTTAAGAAGGTGCCAAACTACAAAGAACAAAAATTAAAGAAACAAAACCAAATGATGGATTCAGTCAATTATTTCCCCTATTTGATTTGATATATATGCAGAACAAGATTATGCCCTACATTCTCAATGTCATGAAGGATCAAATACATGAATGATTTCTCTACACTTATTTCGTAAATGTAATTCCATAAAAACATGAGTTTTAATTGACTTAATTTCAATCAGACTATTCGCCCAAGGCTAATTACAATTACAGACCAATGATTATATTCTAAAATTCACAAAAAAAATAGTACAGCCAAAAATGGCAAATATTGCAGGTAACAAGATTTTTTAAATCACATTTTTGCAATGCTGGATTTCAATAATGCAAAATATAATACCATTAAGCTTGAATAAATATCTAAATATGTCCCCAAATACCCAGTTACACAACAGTTGTGCTAGGAGGTACTCACCAAACCAATGCCAAAGCCATAAAGGACACGCCCTATGATAAGAACTACAAATTTAGGGGCTAATCCAGTGACCAGAGCACCACCAATATATAATCCAGCTGCAGTGACCAATTCTATTCTCCTTCCTGTACCAAGATGGCGTTAACAATTATTCACTTAATAAAGAAGATAGAATAAGTGAAACTGAATCGTAGTATTTCAATTCACCTAGAAAATCCGCGATGCGGTATGCGAGAATGGAGCCACCAAGAGCACCATAAAGTGAACCACTAGCCTGGAGGTAATGGGCAAAAAAACTCATTTAGTGCAACCATGTTCTTGATGTGCAGAATAATTCAAAGCTTGAAAGAACATAATTTCCATAGGAGTACCACAAGCCCTAGTTGCACTGAAGATAGGCTGAACCAAGTGGTGCCACTAAGATCAGCAGACTGTAGAGGAAAAAAACCATTGACAGTGAGCAGACTTAATGTCAGCTACAAGCATTGCTGAAAAAACAAACTACAGCTACCAGAATTGCTGAAAAACCAAACTAGGGACTAACTTGCAGAGAGATTGCCGCTCCAGAGGTTGCGCCAATGTCGTAACCAAAAAGGAGACCACCCAATGCAGGGAACAAGAACCTAGGCTTCGAACAATGATCCATCAGTCCTAACTACTAAAAAGCTGAAAGATCGATATACTTTGTGATTTCAACTTCGTTCAATTAAGCAGCGCATGTATACTTTCGGATAAGGAGTGACAGTACTCTTTTAGGGAATGTAGCCCAAGATTTTGTGCCACATAAGGTAACACAATGTTAAATAAAAAATCATGCTGTTTGCTCCAATGCACTACTACACGATCAGGTTAATTGAGCATGCGCATTGCACTAGTTACTGACAGCGCCATATTGAACCAGGCAAAATCAATTGAAAATTTGTCATTGCACCATGCATTGGACTAGATTCAATCCTCAACTAGGTTGGGGGAACGGTACTAGAAATACATCCTATTTGGACCAACTAAACTACTACTCAGATACTTCTATTAAGAGACTGGCCAACAAATATCTTACGGGAGGATGACGGATGTCCACGAGAACGCCTCATCCCCCTGCGCCGCCACGCCGCGCCCGGCGTCCCCTTCGCCCTGCGCGCTGGTCCGCACCTGCACATTCGCCTCCATTCCGTCAGACCACCACTACAGTCGGAGCTGTCCCCTCCCCAGAATAGCAGGGGAGAGGGATGGCTAAGTTTAGCCGCGGAGGGGATGAGGTCCGGCGCCGTACGCGGAGCCTTGGGTGCCCCCCGGCGGCGGGGCGGAGGAGCGGCTGCGGGTCGGCGTCCTCCGACAGGTGGAAGGCATGCGTTTCCATCTTCGACGCGAAACGGGGGCGAAGAGGGAAGTGGCGTCGCCGTTGGCTGTAGCGTCGCGGGTAGTAGGCGCGCGATGCGGTGACCGCAGTAAGGGATGCGGGGAGAAGGCCGCATGCTATCGCCATGCCAGCGCTCCGGAGCTTCGCCGCGTGGCCCTCTTCCGAGTGACGATTGTTGTGTTCTTTTCGAGAAAAACTAAAGTAACTACTCCCTTTACTTTTAAATTATTTTAAATTATTTAATTATTCAAAAAAATTGTTCTGTATAAAATTTTATTACTATCTAATTTAATCACACTTCGTGGCCCTGTTGGGAGGACCAAACTTTAATTCTTAGAATTGGCTGGGGCCGCGCGATGGTAAACCACTCTCCCACTTGGACCGATGGTAAACCAGCGCACCCGCTAAGTACAATGCTGGCCACTGACCTAGGCCAGAAGCCTTCTTGATCGCCCGTCGACCCCGTCCAGGTAAGTATGGGACAACGTAGCACCACGCCGTGATAATATAGGAGGCGATTCCCTGGCAATCCGTCTCGCCCGTCGATGTGGGACTAAACTTCCGTACCAGCGCGTTGCGGGCTCTGATTTCCTGGGCCGCAATCAAACAAATAAAGCACATGTTCTTCCACTCACTGACTCACACTAAAACTGAATCGAAAAAAAAAAAAGAAAGAAACTTGAACGTTTGTGCCTCAAAATATCTGTGCGGAATCGACAGAGCTACCGTGAGCATCGCTCTGTCTTGTACCGAAGATCACTGGGATTTGAATATGAAAGCAAATTGAGATTCAGAAAATGAGCAGAATTTGTCAACAGTTTCAGTGGCACACAAGCGAGAATTCGAAGAGGAAAGACAATCATTAGTCAGTCGCCTGTTCGTCCGGCCGGTCAGTGCGCGGCGGCGGGCGGTGCAACGGCCTCTCCGGCGGCCTCGTCGACGCCGCCGTCGCGAGCTCCCCTCCTCCTCCTCCACAGCTCCACTCTGTTCCCTGGTACTGCAACCAATGTATGAGCAGCCGACGCGGTAAAGTAAGTTCCGAACAAAATTGTTGACACATGATTATTCGTCTTATTAAAAAATTTATTTTAATGTGTAAAATTATTAGTTATTAGTTGTGATTTAAATTTTACTTATGATAAATTAAATAATAACAAATTTTTATATATTTGAACAAATTTTTTAAATAAAACAAATAGTTAAAGTTGATATTAGAAATCAATGGTGTTAATATTTTAAAACTGAGGACTATCTTAATCGGCATAATTGTAGCAGTAGTACAGATTATGCAGATGCAATTTTTGCTGGTAGAACCTGAGATCGGTTTTCAACAGTGCAGAAAATCGTGCAGTTGACAACAATTTAACCATTTGCTTGCTTCCTTTTCCTTTCGCTGTGTGCTCTAGCGGATCCGCTGATCAAGCAGCGGATAACTGATACACTTCGATGCTTTGAATTACCCTATTAAGCAGCTGGACTTATTTCTGCAGGTAGCTGTTAGAAATAATCGTATTTCAGTGATGATTAAATTAATTTTAATAATTATAAAAAAATTAAATATAGCTAGATTCAAAATACTATGTATGATGCATCTACTACGTATTAAATATAGCTTATTAGTTATTAGTTGCTTCTAGTGCGTTTCTCAACGCTTATATTGGAGTTGTCGACGTAAATAGAAGTGCAAGTAGCAGATGAAGCAGACCATTGACGTAGATGCAGCAGGCGACCGAAGCGAAGAGAAAGCAGTCGAACGGCGTCGAGAGGAATAGCAGCAGTCGCGGAAGAGCTTCTCAAAAACTTTTATACGGCCTTACTCGTGCAGTGACACGAGGGGACGTAGGTTTCATAGACCTGCTCTCTCGACATCGATGGCATGTCGGCGATGGGTGAGGAAGACAGAGCAGCACAGGATTTAAGAGAGGTGAGAATGAAAGAATGGTTGTGTGCATTTTAAATGACGTCTCGCCTCTCTATTTATACACAAGAGCTCCCATGTATATAGTAAGCAGGCTGCCATGTATAACACTTGTATATATGTTAACTAGCCTACCATTTATATTAATATGGTAACTAGTCTACTATTTATATAAATATAGTAATCAGCTTATCATCACAAGAATAATTGCTTACCAAAAATTGATAAGCACAATATTTTCTTTCTATATGTGAAGGGCCTTTAAGATTTATGAAATGTTATTGGAAAAACCTTCCAAATCTTCTAACAGTAGCCACTACATCAGGAATACTTTGGTTATGGTGGAAAAGAAGGATCGTCTCACAATCCCATATAATTGTCCCAATTATCAGAGCCAGATCTGAATTTACAATGACCAGGCTATTTAAAAAAAACACTTGTGGATATGACACAGTCTAAGCAAGCACTGAATGCTTTTCTTTGACTCGATCGGTTGAATGAATATTGTTAAGCACTGTACCAGCTAGTGTTCCAATGCCTCCCAAGATGCACAGATCTAATCAATGTAGGCTGTGCGTTGACCATGAGATCGCCCTCCTTTGCGATGGGGGAAATTTTCATGTTTCCTATGCTTTCTTTTGAATTGAACTGTTTTCTACAAAACTGAATTGTTTTCTTATGAAATTCATGTGTGATTTCTGTGTCTAAATTTGGAGCTAATCAAGTAGTAGCTCTCTCGTCATGAGAATTTAGTTAGAGGTGTTTTGATCTCTTCATTTTGGAGGAATTAAGATTGAATTAGTCTATTTGCTTGAAATTTGATATTTCACAACTTTCTCAACTCACAAATAAACCAATCTCAAATTCATAGGGTGGAAGATAGAAATGGATTCTATAGATTATTACGTTATAATTCTATTCTCTAACTTATAGCACACTCTTCAACTCACTTCTCTACAATAAAAATGCAACATATAAATATGTATATTGTATGCTTAACAATAAATATACAACTATATTAACTTAATTAATCTATGTCTAAATTTTAATTATTGGAATGAACTCAATTCCAAGTATCCAAACGGGCCCTTGTGAAATTCCATACTCCACAAACTGAGGCTCAAAACTGAATGTGGTATGCAAAATTGGCCACCTTTGATATTGGCATGTTAGGTGCAACAGGCAGAGCTACCGAGATGTTTATCACTAGAAAAATTTAGATGAGAAAGTCATCCCAAACCAGCCCACAGTCAAGATAGCTAGCTCCCAACTTGTTAGCGTCACCGCTATATTTTAGTTGTTGATGAGACATCTTTTTCATTAAGTAATTTACGCATGCTTGGATTTGCACACTGATGTACTGGAGGGTGGAGGAACTAATTAACCGAGCAGCTGTTAGTTTGACCAACACTTTCAATTTGTGGATTGTTGTATTTTGTTCAACCAGGTCAGAAAACCAGAATTGCAAGTTGGATATATAGATATTTTAAAAGGCAGATTTTAAAATAGATCCAAATATATATAGATCGTTCATTTACGCTGATCTCGAGGTTTAAATTGTTCTTTTACTTTCTAAGAGGTAAAAGTTTTTTGATAATTATTAAGTGATGAATAATTCATTTGAAAAGTTACTACTGAGTTTTGACAGGTGACGATAATCAGAGGCATGTTTATTTACATAAATCAATGGTTGAGATCGAATTTGTTTACCTCTTAAGAGGTGAAGTAATATCGCATGATCTATTTTAAAAGGACTCTTAAAATTGTTTAATCTGCAGACTTTGGAAGGGTGGTTGCTATGCGATACTTACAGCTTTGTCATTTTCTGTACTCTTAAGCTGAGTGATCCTATAAGTCGTTGAAGGATGGGCAAGTTGGCCCGTAATTAACACTTATCAAAGATATTATTTTGTTTGTTAATTATGGATCGAGATATCGAGTTCACAAAAATTCATCTGGCGTGTCGTATGCCTTGGTAGCATCGATATTGAACACTGACCAGTGACCACTTGCGTTTGCAGTAAGACCAGAATATTGTTTTAACGTAAACAAATGGCCTGCGGGGCCCAACCTTCGACATAGGAGTGGAAGATGTCCTGAAATGAAGTGTCGTCACTACTTATATTTTAGCTATCTGCAAGAGTTTTTTTTTAAAATTCCGTAAATTACGCACACCACGATTTCAACCCTGATGAGAGGATTCGTAATAGGAGGTTCTAACCAACTGAGTTACTGTTCATGTGCAGAGTCCTAAATATCTGGACTCGATCTCCAAACAATCAAAACCATCTCTTTTTCATCCCAAATTATCAAAAAGAAAACTCGATGTACAGCTCTTATCTTAAAAGTAAAAGCATCTTGGTGGCCTTTTAAACCACTCATATAATATTTTGAGCACACTGTACATATCCAAATATCAAATCAATCGGTCGGGTTGAGAATGGCCTCTACCAGCTAAAAGGGAAAGTAAAGACCAGATGACAAAAAAAAGTGAATCAACATTTGTTTGCTACTTAGGAGATATATTCAAGAATAAGAATATGTTGATTAGAATACTAGTATCAGTTCTGATTTAATTTTCATGTTACAATAGCCTTCTAGATTAAACCACTAATACAACAAGATAAGAATCATCTCTGAAACCGGTCTCTTTTGTTCTTTTTTGATAAAGGCAAGAAAACTGAGGGGGAAAATAACAGGATTTCAAGATCCGAAGCTCGGCTAATTAACACCAGGGTACTTAGGTATTTGGGCATCGGTTGACTTGCATTCATGCGTGGCCTGGGAAACTGGACCTGGAGCTTGCCAAACCCATATTCAAACCTCGTTAACACACACTACATTAAGACACAGACCGAACCGATGATCCAGTGTACTCCTTCTAGTTTCATAATTCAAGTCGTTTTGAGCAATGAGACGATCTCCAAAAATTAGACCTCTTGCCTTTCGTTGATTCGATTCACCTTTTTCTTCTCCAATTTTGCCGTTCCAAGTATGCTCATGTCATATACCCCGATAGGGGCTTATAAACAGCCCGGCCCCCCTCTTGCTTGCCTCAGAACAAGAAACATGCTGCTGTTGTTCCACTACTAAAGATAGGTCGTCGTCTTCCCTCCTCTTGTGGCCAAGAAAGTGGACAAAGCTTTAGACTGGATTTTTTTTTTTTGCATCTTTTTGGAGAATTTAGTTGCTTGCTGCTAGCATGGAGAAAGATTTAGGGGCTGGTGGTCGTGCTGCCATGGAGAACGCCGCCGGGGAAGAATGGGTGGACGACTCGTCTACGGATCACCGCGGAAGGCCACCCTTCCGGGCCAGCACGGGGTCGTGGAAGGCAGCGATGTTCATCTTCTGTGAGTGACAGTTTTATGCATCAAACAGTTAATTATCAAGTATTATTTTTTTGCACGCATGTTTGATGCGTGATCTTCGTCTTCAGATGGTAACGATTTGATTTCTTTCTCCTGATGTGGATTTCTTTTCTTTTCTTTTTTTCCGAAATGAATGAAGTGATTGAGTTCAGTGAGAGGTTGAGCTATTTCGGGATGGCGACGAGCCTGATAATCTACCTCACCAAGGTGCTGAAGGAGGACCTCAAGGTGGCGGCGAAGAACTCAAACTACTGGTTGGGCGTCACCACGCTGATGCCTTTGCTTGGCGGATTCGTCGCCGACGGCTACCTCGGCCGGTTCTCCACCGTCGTCATCTCCACAATCATCTACCTACTGGTGAGCTCCCTCTTCTTCGTGATGGCAGTTCAGGCTGACAGGTTTCTGTCTTTCGGAGGTAGCATTTCTTGTCTTAATTCACAGATCGTCTGGGTCTGGCTGATGATTACCCACCTTGATTTCTTCCAGGGTTTGATGCTTCTGGCAACGGCGCAGCTGGCGCCGAGGCTGAAGCCTGACCACTCGCTGCACCTGCACGAGACGCTCTTCTTCGTCGGCATATACCTGGTCTCCGTGGGCACCGGCGGGCATAAGCCGGCCCTGGAGAGCTTCGGCGCCGACCAATTCGACGAGAGCCACACGACGGAGCGGGTCCAGAAGATGTCCTTCTTCAACTGGTGGAACTTCGCGCTCTGCGCGGGCATCCTGCTTGGCGTTACCGTTATCGTCTACACGCAGGATAGGGTCAGCTGGGGCGCCGCCAGCGTCGTGCTCACCGCGGTCATGGGCGCATCGCTCGTCGTCTTCCTCGCCGGATGGCGTGCCTACCGGTACAGGGTGCCGGAGGGCAGCCCGCTGACACCGTTACTGAAGGTCGTCGTCGCCGCCCTGAGGAAGAGGGACCTGGAACTGCTGGCCGACGCCGGTGAGCTGTACGAGGTGAAGCCACATAATATCAAGAAGAGGTTGCTTTGCCATACGAACCAGCTTAGGTGAGTCAGCATTCGGCACTCGTGATTGCAATTCTAGTTTATCCAGTTTCAATTTGCTGTTGTTGAGCGTGATGTATGAGTTGCAGGTTCCTTGACAAGGCTGCCATAGTGGAGCACGGCAGCGGCGCCGAGGCGCGCGGCCCCTGGCGGTTGGCGACGGTGACGCAGGTGGAGGAGACGAAGCTGGTGCTGGCCATGGTGCCCATCTGGGTGGCCACGCTTCCCTTCGGCATTGCGGTGGCGCAGGTGACCACCTTATTCATCAAGCAGGGCAGCGCGATGGACCGCCACCTGGGCCTGCATTTCGTACTCCCGCCGGCGTCTGTCTTCGCGCTGACGGCCTTCGCCATGATGGCCACCGTCGCGGTCTACGACAAGGTCCTGATCCCCTACCTGCGCCGCGCCAAGGGGGGCGAGCGCGGTCTCAGCATCCTGAAGCGCATCGGTGTCGGCATGGCGGTGTCTGTCGTAGCCATGGCCGTGGCGGCCGTGACGGAGCGGCGGCGCCTCAGCTCGCCGTCCCCCGCGACCGTGCACGTGTCCTGGCTCGTGCCGCAGTTCATCCTGATGGGCGTGGCCGACGGGTTCGCGCTGGTGGGTCTCCAGGAGTACTTCTACGAGCAGGTCCCCGACAGCATGCGCAGCCTGGGCATCGGGCTGTACCTGAGCGTGATCGGCGGAGGGAGTTTCCTGAGCAGCGTGGTGATCACGGCGGCGGACCGCGCGAGCTCCCGCGGCGGCCGCGCGAGCTGGTTCGCCAAGGACCTGAACCAGAGCAGGCTGGACCTCTTCTACTGGCTGGTCGCCGCCATCGGCGCCGTCAACCTCACGTTCTACATGTTCGCCGCCTCCAGGTCCTCCTACAAGAAGGTCAAGTCCGCCGCCGGCGACATCGAGTGCGCCTCTTCATAGCTAATCATTAGCTTGCTGCTAGCGTGCATGTCTTCGTGTCTGCTTCTTGTTGTCGAGCGGTCTTGTGCCGTGAACCGTGGCGTGGAACGAACCTGTGCAAGCACTGTCGTAGCTCAGTTCATTGCGGATCCGGGTACCGGTTCATTTGTGAGTTAAATTCATTGTAATGTAGCAATCGCTAAAGTCAACTATGAGAGGATTTGCAATAAGTATATTAGTAATGTAGAAAAATATTTGTAATACTCTCTCCGTTCAAAAATATAAGCGTTTTTAAGTTTAATCAAACTCAAACTTTTATCACTTTAACCATTAATAATATTTTATCATATAAAAATTATATTTTTAAAATTCATTATGAAATGAGCTTTTAAAAAACATTTTTATATTAGAGATTATGTAATTTTTCAAATATTATTACTAAAAGTTAAAAGAATTTGACCGTATTCAAACTTAAAAATACTTATATTTTAAAACGAAGGTAGCAGATACTTTATAGCACTTGATACTGTATCAACAAATCTGAATCGTTGGTTCCTAATCTAACGGACAAAAAGAATTGCTTATTTGCTTCCCAGCTGTTCTTCCTGGCATTAGCTCTTCTCGCCGTCGTCGCTCAGTCCAGCAGCATACACCACCACTAGCAGCACTCCCATGTCCAGACCAAAGGTACTTAGCAGCAATTTTTTCCCTGAAGTCCCTGCCCAAAATCCACTTCTTTGTGTTGCGGGGGACCTCACCGAATGGAATCGTTCTCTTGACATTTTCTTATGGTTAATTACGGACGGTACCCTCGAGCGGGCCCAAAGTCTCGGGGACCATAATTTGGGCCAGAAATCTCTAGACAAACCTATGTTTGTCCAGCCCAGATTGGCTGACGCATTTGATGCTTCATTCCCGAAAGCCACCCCAACGGCCCAACGACGGACTCTGGTCGGCCCATCACTGTCTCCTCGTCGATTCCTGTGCCGGCTCCTCTAGTACCGTAGCGAGTGCACGTAACAGATCGCTACTAGCAACGAACCGAGCTACCCCAGTGGTTGTAAAGGCACGTTCTACGACACGGCTCATGGTCCAGGTTTAACAAAATCACTGGAAACCAGCTGGTTTTTATGAAAGTTAATGAAATTAGTTTGGCTCAATTTTACTTAACGATCGATTTTCACTCAACCAAATATGTTATTGTGACAAAACAGTAAACCGATATATTTCATCCGCTAACCGGCTGATTTTCTACACTGTTTAAAATCGATCAGTTCACGATTTTATAAAACCTTATATGATCACGGTTCATGACCGCTTGACAACCACAAGCTGACACCAGTCCCAGCTAGAACGACACAAGGATATGCAAATTATCATTCACCATTGATATCCAGATGCTAGCAGCAAGCTAATGCAGGATACATTAGCTAAGAGGCGGCGCACTCGATGTCGCCAGCGGCGGAATTGTCATCGCCGACCTTGGAAGCGGCGCCCTTGACCGTCTTGTACGAGGACCTGGCGGCGACGAAGATGTAGAACGCAAGGTTGACGGCGCCGATGGCGGCGACCAGCCAGTAGAAGAGGTCGAGCCTGCTGTGGTTCAGGTCCTTGGCGAACCAGCTCGCGCGCCCGCCGCGGGAGCTCACGCGGTCCGCCGCCGTGATCACCACGCTGCTCAGGAAGCTCCCCGCGCCGATCACGCTCAGGTACAGCCCGATGCCCAGGCTGCGCATGGTGTCGGGGACCTGCTCGTAGAAGTACTCCTGGAGACCCACCAGCGCGAACCCGTCGGCGACGCCCATCAGCATGAACTGCGGGACGAGCCAGGACACGTGCACGGCCGCGGGAGTCGGTGATCGGAGCCGCCGCCGTTCCGTCACGGCCGCAACGGCCATGCCCATGATGGCCACCGCCATGCCCACGCCGATGCGCTTCAGGATGCTGAGACCGCGCTCGCCGCCCGTGGCGCGCCGCAGGTACGGGACCAGGACCTTGTCGTAGAGCGCGACGGTGGCGATCATCGCGATGGCGGATAGAGCGAAGATAGATGCCGGAGGGAGCACGAAATGCGGGCCCAGGCGACGGTTCATCACGCTGCCCTGCTTGATGAAGAAGGTGGCCACCTGCGCCGTCGCAATGCCGAAGGCCAGCGTAGCCACCCAGATGGGCACCATGGCCAGCACCAGCTTCGTCTCCTCCACCTGCGTCACCGTCGCCAGCCGCCACGGGCCGCGCGCCTCGGCGCCGCCGCCGTGCTCCACTATGGCGGCCTTGTCAAGGAACCTGCACCACATACATCACGCTCAACAAACTGTTTCCATGCACCATCATGTCATGGATGATTACGCAGTCCATTTGCTTCTTAATGACAATGATCTCATCTCCAGATTTGTCCATCTTTGTGAAAAGAAATGGCCAGATAGGGAAAGCAACGTCTGTTCTCACTCACCTAAGCTGATCCGTATGGCAAAGCAGCCTCTTCTTGATATTATGTGGCTTCACCTCGTACAGCTCACCGGCGTCGGCCGGCAGCTCCAGGTGCCTCTTCCTCAGGGCGGCGACGACGACCTGCAGCAGCGGCGTCAGCGGGCTGCCCTCCGGCACCCTGTACCGATATGACCGCCAGCCTATTAAGAAGACGACGAGCGACGCGCCCATGACCGCGGCGAGCACGACGCTGGCGACACCCCCGCCGACCCTCTCCTGCGCGTAGACGATGACGGTGACGCCGAGCAGGACGCCCGCGCAGAGCGCGCAGTTCCACCAGTTGAAGAAGGACATCTTCTGGACCCGCTCCGTGGCGTGGCTCTCGTCGAACTGGTCGGCGCCGAAGCTCTCCAGCGCCGGCTTGTGCCCGCCGGTGCCCACGGACACCAGGTATATGCCGACGAAGAAGAGCGTCTCGTGCAGGTGCAGCGACTGTTCAGGCTTCAGCCTCGGCGCCAGCTGCGCCGTTGCCAGAACCATCAAACCCTGCAAGAAATCGAGGTGGGTTCATGATCAGTAGACGATTTCTCAACACTGTAGCTTCAGATTTGAACCCGTTTTTAGATCGAACGGCTGAAATGAAATCCAAATTATGAGTAATATAGCGTTTCTGAATTTTGTCGTCCAATTCATAGGACCCCTTCCCGTCACGAAGGGAAAGGAAGGGAGCTCACCAGGAGGTAGATGATTGTGGAGAAGACGACGGTGGAGAACCGGCCGAGATAGCCGTCGGCGACGAAGCCGCCGAGCAAGGGCATCAGCGTGGTGACGCTCATCCAGTAGTTCGAGTTCTTCGCCGCCACCTTGAGGTCCTCCTTCAGCACCTTGGTGAGGTAGATTATCAGGCTCGTCGCGATTCCGAAGTAGCTCAGCCTCTCACTGAACTCAATCACTTCGTTTATTGCCCAAAACAAAAAAATGGAAATCCACATCATCAGTAGAAAAAAAATCAAATATGCAATAAACTAGGACCGGGTAATTAACTGGTTGCAAGATGCATAAAACTGTCACTCACAGATGATGAACATGGCGGCCTTCCACGACCCCGTGACGGCCCGGAAGGGTGGCCTTCCACGGTGATCCACCGACGAGTCGTTCACCCATTCTTCCCCGGCGCCGTTCTCCTCCATGGCAGCGCCACCAGCAGCAGCTCCTAAACCTTTCTCCATGCTAGCAGCAAGCAGCTAAATCCTCCAAAAAAATCTGGCAAAAATCCAATCCAGAGTCAGGTCCACTTTCTTTGCCAGAAGATCTAGGAGGAAGACGACGATCTAGCTCTTGCAGTGGAACAGCAACGGCATAGTTCTTGTTCTGTTCTGAGGCAGGCAAGAGAGGGGGTGGCTTTATATAAGCCCCTACGTTGGGGGTGGGTTACATGACATGAGCAGCCGGGTGAACGGCATGGTAAAAGGGAAAGGAAGAGGTGCGGGAAGCTAGCGCGCTCTGAATTTTGCTCGCGGCGCCGGTGGTCGTCGCTGTTGAGGATTTAGGATGGGCGCGAATCGAATCAAGGAAAGTCAGGGTTGCTAATTTTTCTGGGTTAAAGGCGGTTGATTAGCAGAGAGAGATGAGCTGGTTGGTTCACAAGCAAGTGGCCGTGTGTGGCGCCATGTGTTCTCACCTCTTAGGCCTCTTGGGATCGAAGAAGGAAATTTTTATTTTTACTTTTTTTTTAAGTTGAACTGATTTCCGTAAAAAATTTGTATAATTTATACGAAAATTCTGCGTTCTAGAAAGCTCTTATTTCAAAGAAGCTCTTAGTTCTTTTCTCACCGGCGATGAATATCTCTTGCTGTAACTTTTATGCATTAATAGTCATTGATGTCAGTATCTAGCAGTTACGGCAGAGGATGTCATCCCGTTATTCATGCTTATGGATGCAGCAGGGGCTGAGCGCTGCGGTAGGTGACGATTACGATGGCTGCACCGGATCGCCGGCTCGGTTTGCGCCTTGCCGGCCGTGGCCGCGCGCAGAAGTCAGATGCCGTCCATTGCAAGGCATCGCCGCATCAGCAAACACAGGTCACGCTCCCAAACGGACACGTTGTGGCTGGATACGGTGATGCAATCCGGATGGCTGGATGAGGTATCCGATGGCTTGGTTCAGGCATCCTCCTAGATACAGTATCTGATGGAGAGTTTGTTAATTAATGAGCTTTGAGCATGGGTTTAGGCGAGCTCCGGGTCCAGATTCCCAGGTCATGCATAGTCAACTGATGCCCAAATATGTACTGTAGTAGAGTGCATAAAAAAAAGGTTGAATTTTGTGCTCTGGTCAAGCTTCGAATCTTGTAATCCTGTTGGTTTTCCCCCCTCTGTGTTTCTTGCCTTTAACAACAAAAGAACAAAGAGACCAGTTTCATTGATGATTCTTATCATGTGTTAGTGGTGTAAGCTAGATGGCTATTGTAACCTGAAAGGTCAATCAGGAGAAGTGACAGTGCATTCTAATCAACACAATCTTATTCCAAGATATATCCCCTGGGTAGCCCATAAAAGGGGTAAAAAAAAAAGGGGTTGATTTACTGACAAGCACCGCCACCTAAACTCCACTTGTGGATGGCATCGATCTGACCAAGAGATTTTTGGTTGGCTGTAATCATTAGCGTAAAAATGATTCGACACAGACAGATAACCTTTGTACCTTTTTTTTAATAATTAAGAAAAATTGGAACTGGTTTCCTGTAGCAAATTTTTCCTGAAAGCTGGCATCAATACTAATACTACTAGAAACCAAGAACTGTGCTGTTTATAAGCTACTAAGGTCATATAATATGCGTATTTGGATTAAACAAATACTAGTACTCCAATAAGGAAGTATTGGCTTCCTTCGTCAATTCTATCCTCTTTTTGAAACTATTTACGATCAAAGGCTTTGAATTTTGCAGTCATTTTGCCAGGAATACATGGATCCATACACTAACTAGTGTGTTGTTATAGTGTCACACTCCATTACGCTCGTTGTTCAAAGTGCAGAAGTGGAGCACACTGTTTTCGGTATGAGTATCAGATGATAACTTGATGTGTCATTCGTCTCTCACTCGCAGATCGATAATCACATCCATATTTAAACGTAGTTAATTCACATATCATATATACAGTCGCTGCAAACCATCATCCATATACTTACTGCAAGCTGATAATTCGTTTAATGCCCCGTTTGGCAGTGGCAGGCAGGGCACCACTCTTAATCTGAAACCTGTATTTAACACTAGCTGATCCACACATAACTTGCTGAACAATTA
Organism: Zoysia japonica; assembly: GCA_001602275.1. Taxonomy (NCBI): domain Eukaryota; kingdom Viridiplantae; phylum Streptophyta; class Magnoliopsida; order Poales; family Poaceae; genus Zoysia; species Zoysia japonica. The sequence continues at coordinate 4,096,774 of BCLF01000013.1, forward strand.
AAGAAACAGTTCGTACACTTGCATTACCGACAGCGTCAAGTTGGGTGCACCGGTGATGAATGAATGAATGGATGGATCGATGCACTCCACAACTTTGCTGCCCTCCACATTGGACCATTGGTTTTGCTTCCTCCAACAAACGAATTTAAGCACATGAAAGAAATAGTTGAATGGGGAAGAAATTATTTGTGGGTGCCACTGGAGATCTTCAACCACCTGAAAATGCTAGCAGTACAAATTTGAGCGGTATATATCTTCTAGGAATAGCAGTTTTACATGCTCAATTAGAGCCACCTGTCAGGATTTCAAAATGAAAAAAAAGAAGAAAACACTTGTCAGTGACCGCGTAAATTTACTGGATAACTATATATACTTAGCATCTCTCTTAGGCTAGTTAGAGTACAGTATATCGAAACTTTTGAGCTCGTTGCATTGGGCATGGCTTTGTGGTAGCAGGCGAATCTATTGTAGATATCCAGCTACAGTTGCTTGTGCTCTCCAATTGCACTACTAACCACCAACACTCCAAACCCCTGTCAATTCGATCGGCATGCTGAAAACGATGCTGCATTGGCATTGTGCGTATTGCGTGTGAACATGTGGCCCAAAATATAGTTATAGAGCTACATTATCCAGCTACAGACTACAGTTGTGCATGCGTGCTCTCCAATTGCAACCCTTGTCAATTCGATGGCCATGTTGAAAACGATGCTGCACTGGCCGTTGAAAAACATCTCCACAGCTAGCTATGCCCGTTGCTCCTAATTAACTTGTCAATTTTCCTGTTCAAATGGTGGCCATTTTTTTTTTGTGCATATATTAGGTGTGAAGTCAAACATTGCCTGATAAGATGCACCAAATTCACTTTTGCGCCGCAGTTTGTGGCCAGGGTTTAAAAAACCGATTTTCGACCTTTTCGTTGCGATTCGGTTTAGTAAACTAACCGGTTCTCGAAAATCGTTACTAACACTGTAGCAAAAACGGTAAACAGCTCCGTTTTAACGGCTAGCCTATCGGTTTTTTTTTCAAAAACCGACATTGTAGCGGTTTTTTAAACCTTGATTGTGGAGCATGGATTTCCCTCAACTGAAATCTCATGATGAGAGAGAGAGAGAGAGCTGCTGCTTGATTAGCTCCAAGTTTAGTGGGTGATCCTCATGGTCAACGTACGGTCTACATCGATTAGATCTGCAACTAGGGAGGCATTGGAACACTAGCTAGTAGTACGTACTTAACAATATTAATTCAGCTGAGTCAAACAAAAAAAAAATCATTCCGTGTTTACACTGCGTCATAGCCACAAGCGAGTTCTTTTTTTTTAATAGCCTGATCATGGTGAAATTTCAGGTTGGTCTAATCTGGCTCTGATTGGGACAAGCATATGTATGGGATCGTGGGATTAGCCTTCTTTTCCATGATAATCTAGGCAGTGGCTACCTACATGATACTCATTTTTTCGAAAGGGAAAGGAAGCACGTGCTTAAATTGTTGTCAACTCCACCATGGATCACGGCCAGGGTCAAGCCTGCCTGCCACTGGAGTAGCGAGAGAGAGACGCATTGGATCTCGGGTCCTACCAGCCAAAAACTGAGCCGAGGTTTCCAGAACTGCTCTGGCCTGTGAAATGCGTGCAGAAATTAGAGCAGGTCAATGGATGAACAGGTACTAAAACGTTCTTGGCAAAGGGAACAGAACTGGATTCGCCACACGTTCGTCAAAAATCCGTTGTATGGATGAGAATTTGGTTTCATAAGCCTGCACGGTTAGCGCCATGGTTCAAAAGATTAGACTGACATTCCGTGTGAACGGAACATGTCATCGTCGAAGCAAGGAATTGACAATGTCCTGCCTTATCTTTTGAGGGTTCGTTCTTCAGAAAATATTCTTCACTCTTCAGATCTGCTGATATTATCCGGCAAATTTCTGAAAGATCAGGCATCTGAATAATTTGGCCTGCTATCTGCAGAAAGCCATAATAAGTCGACAGCGATATATAAATGCAATGACAGAAACAAGGAATCGGCACTGCTACGCTTATCGTGGACGGATATTAACCGATAGGTTTCAGATAAATAGGGCATCTGCATAATTTGCCCTCCTAGTTGTCTTTGCAGAAAGCCAAAAACTATAGCAGAATCGCCAGAACGAGTAGATTGAACGACAAGGTACGTAGAAGTTGCACGAGTTATGCGTGGCTAATAATGATACTAGCGAATATGCAGTTCGATGGAAAGGAGTTTATGCTAAAGCTGAGAACATAGAACTTTTCTGTCAGAATGGAACAACTATGAATCACATCAACTCAAATCATGATGCTGTACATGAACCACCGGAATTATGATGGTTCATGTGAGATCACATGCAGTGCAGTTCAAGAAACAAGACGAGAATATAAAGGACCAGCAAAAGGAGGGTAAGCATGGAGGAGAATATATGAGCTGTTCAATTTAGGAGAATCCAAACGTGGAACATGGACAGTTGGCCTTTTAGTTTCTCATGCAAAATCAGAAACGTTGGATACCATCCACAATAAACAAATGATTTTGCCTTTTTCCAATACAATCAACACCATATTAGGATAGTCATACTGAAATGAAACATGACATTGCTCCGGAACTGTAGTAAGTCTGCCAAACCATGGTCTGGTCTCTACCAAAAATTTTCAACTGCACATGATATCTACCTGAAAGGGAAATTTCTTTGCAGCAGTATGAATTGAGATTACAACCCCACCAGATATACAAGCCAAAAGGAATCAAGGTGACCTAAATAACACCTACAGCACGTAAGATCCATGGGAGTTCCCTTTTGCAGCATTACCATAGCTTTGATTGCACTGCACTTAGGAAGAGCAACACCCTTTCTTTGTGTTGGCAGATGTATCGGTAACATTGATGGTGGTTCCCTGAATTGGAGGCCCATTGCCTGCTGCTTCTTGGGCAGCAAGTGCCTTCTTGCTAATGATTTGATGAATATCTGAGAGGATAGTCTGAAATGCCTTCTCAACGTTAAGAGCTTCAAGTGCTGAAGTCTCGAGGAAGGATAGGCCTTCCTTCTCTGCTAATGCCTGGCCATCTTCCTCTGGAACCGACCGAAGGTGGTTAAGGTCAGATTTGTTACCAACCATCATAATGACGATGTTGGAATCTGCATGGTCACGGAGTTCACGAAGCCATCTCTGGATGTTTTCAAATGTCTGCTTCTTCGTGATGTCATAGACTAAAAGTGCACCCACAGCTCCTCTGTAGTAAGCACTTGTGATTGCACGGTACCTCTCTTGTCCGGCAGTATCCCATATCTGAGCTTTGACGGTCTTTCCTTCTATCTGTAATCATAGTTAAAAGTTCAATCAGAAAAAAAAAAGTAACAGAACAATTGGGTGATACTGAAAACAACTTAGCTATAGGTTTTAAGCAACAGACAAATACATCTCTGGCTGGTGTTGGTAAAATTCCGGCGTTTCAAAGTAAGCCCTATGGTGTTGGTTAAGATGTGTTGCGATGTGAAATTTCCAATGTGCATTAATGGAGCACTACTACTTCACCACTGTAGGTGAACGAAAATGAAGAAAACTTATCCTTAACGACTTGTAGGATCACTCAGAGCTTAATTGCGGTAAGAACAGAAAATGACAAAGCTGCGAGTGTCGCAAAACAACCACCTTTCCAAAGTCTGCAGTTTGAACAATTTTAAGCTATATATATATACACCTCCAACTTGCAATTCGTGATTTTCTGTTCTGGTTGAACAAATTACAGAAATCCATAAATTGAAAGTTAGTATTGCAGTAGCAACACACAAAAATCACAGATCTGACATATGCTGACACTCGTGACACGCAGAGCCCCCACTACCATTTCTCAATCATCCTTCATCCCGAAGTCACAAACGATTTAGGAGTAGTAATCATAACAAATGTCTATTTCCATGATGTCATACGAGAATGAACGCTTCTGAGATCAAAGCAGACATACACGAGCATCGACGAATTCAGAACACACCAAAGGGCAATGGCCGCGCGCAACCTCTAAAGTCTAGATTCCACACCTAGAACGTTCAAGTGTACAGCCCGTCTCGCGCCAGGGCAGGGACCAGGGAAGAGTGACCGACCTGGAGCGTGCGGGTGGCGAACTCGACGCCGATGGTGGACTTGGACTCGAGGCAGAACTCGTTGCGGGTGAACCGGGAGAGGATGTTGGACTTCCCGACGCCGGAGTCGCCGATGAGCACGATCTTGAAGAGGTAGTCGTACTCGTTGTCCATCCGGTGCGCCATCTCGCCCGCCGCCGCGGATCCTGCACCACGCACGCACGCACGCCGAGATCCACCCCCTATTAGGAGAAGAAGAGAAGGAGAAGCGGCGATGCGCCGCGCCGCGGACCGATCGGATCACGGGACACGGGGAGGAATCTCGGGAATTGAGCGTGCCTACCTCGGATCCGACTCGACTCGACTCGCCTCGCCTCGCCTCGTGAATGGATCGGTCCGGGGGCCGGAGGAGACGAGCGCAGGGGAGGAGGAGGCGAGAGGGGAAACCGGAACGAAGCGAGCGGCGACGTGGGAGAAAACAGCGCGGCAGGAAGGGGGGGAGGGACGGTGATTAATAATTACTTAATGATTGGGGGGCTAAAGTTAAAAGTTAAACAATCTTGGGACTAATAATTTTTAGGACAAAAAATTTCAAAGTGTAATACAGCGACAAACATGACAGAATTCGAATTTTATACTGCACCAGATCTCTTGGGACCAGTGTATTTGACGCGTGAAGCGGAGTAAAACAAATTGTTCTGGTGTCGTTCAACGTCGGCTGTCACAGCAAAGGTTAAAAAAATATAATTCCGCACTGCGCTTGCAATTTGCATATGAGACAGTTCCGTTTTCAATTTTCAAAAGGGAGTCGGCATGTTAGCAGTTGGTATTTGACGAGGTCGTGCACGCGACTCTCGATCATGTGCCCGTGCCGCATGCGATTTTCTTGGCAGTTTGAAATGAGACGGTACATTGGCAGTTTGAAATGAAACGGTACAGGAGGCCAGGGATAGATTTGAGCCGTTGCGTTTGACCGAGATGATTGCGGCAGGCACGTGTGACTCCACACCGCGGTTTCTTTGCTGGTTCTTGGTGCACGAGCAATGCGTGCTGAAATGTGTGATTAGTGTGATTTTTCCTGATGAACAGAGCAACATGAACAGACTGCAGAAATCATCTTGCCTGCAAATTGCCAGCTACTGTAAAAAATGTCAAAACTTCTGACACTGCATGTTTGAGAGTTCATACAATCATAAGTTCAATTTGTAGACTGGATGTTTCCTCTGAAGAAAGAGAGTTACTACCCAGAAAGAAGAGCATCAGAAACATAACAAGACTGACAATCACGTCTGCAAGATTGATGAGATAGAATAATCTAGCCATTTTTACTTTCATTGTCTAACTGAGAATCCAATCATTTACACACAAAATTACCAAGGCGTTTCTCCATTCCGTCAGAAAACAGTCCACACCGAGCTCTACAAGATTCAGAACTCAGAGGTAACAAAAACACTTCACCAATGAGGGCTCCTTTGGAACGCAGGATTTTCACAAAAATTATACAAGAATTTCACAGAAATCAGTTCAATTTTACAGAAAAAACGCAGAAAACAGGAAAAATTCCTCCAATCCAAAGGAGGCCTGAGTAACCTTACAGCATTCCCCCCTTTTCTTTGTTACGAGCAGTGAATCAGAATGACGGGAAGAACTTGTTGAGGTTGAACGGGAGGGAGTAGAACTCCTCGCTGCGTGGGTCTGTCTTGAAGGACCTGAATCTGTCCCAGAAATGGTGCCCCCCGTCTTTCCTGGCAGTGGCGTCACGTCTGCGCAGAGTGTTGTCCAAGAAGAATGCCACTGCGCCTCCGACGAATGCTTTGGATGAGAACACAACATTGATAATATCGTTGAACTGGAAACGAGCAGGGCAGAAGCATCAGTTGCTTGCAGCTCTTAAGCAGATAAGTGCACCAAAATTACTCAGATGCATTCACTTGCTTTGAAGTTAACAGCAGAGACAATTTGCTAATACTTTTTTTCCTGATGACACTTAGACGAGTCATATGTTTTTGTTAATTACTGCTTCATCACTCAATTAACATACACAATAATCTAGTATAGCACCAGAATATAAGATAGAAGCACAATGTTCAATAAATAGTGATCCTTTAGTGTCAAATTTCAATGCGCAAGTAATGAGCCTAATGAGTATTTGATAAGACTAGCAAATATAGAACTACATGAGTGTCAGCTCAATGTAAATAAATGGAAATTTAATTCAAGGAGTTAAAGATCAGATCTTTGATTGAGTTTGATCTTACCCATCTTGCACGTGTGTGTACTGGACCAAAGCCTGCCACAGAAGTGTATTCATTGAAATACTGCGGCACCGATAAGCCCATAAACAAAGAGAATCCCAGGATGAATTTTGTTCGGAAGCTATTCAGGTTGCAAAACTGTACGAACCCAATCCCTGCCACGCCTATTTGAACAGAAGCATTTGCGATGCTTTTGTTATAACATAACCATAATATATATATAAAAAGATGCATGCTGTAATATGTGCTTCATGCTACTTACCAACATACGCAAACAGAAGACAGTATATAGCTGCGATAATTGGGCTTGGAATTGATGCAAAAACAGCTCCAAATTTCCCTAAATAGGCAGCAGAAAAACCATTACCACTAGATATAGTTGATGACTATTGTCAGAGGCACAGAAGTATAGTATGAATTACTCATTGTATTTATCCAGATAACAAGGTTAGGAAGCTAAAAGTCAAGAAAATAAGATAACATTGTACTCAGCTTCTAGCTTTTGCTAGTTCAACCTCTTATGTGACACATTTGGGTAAATCATATTTATTCATCCTATAATGGTAGACAATGGTGAACAAAATCACCATAACATAACAGGAAACTGAGCGCATTTGCCTGATCATGGAGAACAGCCTGGTTTTAGAATTCAGCTTTTCTGCACCTTCCAGCTTACAGGCAATTTAACATAGTAAAAGACTATACTAAAGCATGAAGCTTACCGAGGATGGAGAAAAATATCATAAATCCAGCAGAAATCTGTACTACGCGTCTGCTACCAACACGTGTCAAACCAAGCAACCCAGCATTTTCGCTGTTCCAGACAAATGCAAAATATCTCAGGTCAATATTGAACACTATGCATAGCAAATATAAAAATCACCTGCAACAGCCATCTAGAGTCTACTTACATAGAAACAGAGGATCCGTTAGCAGTTCCAAATAAGCCGTCCAGCAAAATGCCAACCCCCTAGAAAGGCACATAACAAGTCAATTAGTTAATACCGTACACATTTCATTTAAATTTTCAGATACACTACTGCAACAGTATGAATTTGGATGGTACCTGCCAACCAATGCCACGACTCATGACAGAAGGCGGGCATGGTGTTGCGCTGGCATATCTTGAGACAGCAATGAATCCACCAGTAGACTGCATCATGCCATAAGATTATTAAGCTGGTGTCACTGAATGTCTGATTACCATGTAAATCCAAAATGTGAAAACTATAAATTTTAGTAGACTGGATCATGCCATAAGGCTTCAAACATACCTCCACAAGTGCAACAAAAGAAGCTGCCATCATAGCAAAAGCTTCACCAGCATCAAAGGTTGGTGCCCCCCATTGAAACGGATACGGTACACTTATCCTACAAATTGTGGAACAATCTATTATGTTAGCCAAGCAAGCTCTAATGCGAGTCGCAGAATGTATACTTCAAAATGAATAAGCAAAATGATGCATGATATTACCAGGGAGCACCCCCAACAAGCCCAGATCGATCAGTACGGCAGTGGAGTTGGGTTTTCGGAGCAGCATTCTTATAAGCCCCACCAACTGTCAGGAAAAATGCGTAAAGCCACACAACAGCTACAGACATTATGACGGCGAACTTCTCAAAGGCAGTTCCCAATAAGGGCACCAGATTTGGTATGTACTGCAAAAGGAGAATGAAAATTACACATAGTCCTACTTTTACAGCAAAAACACACACACACACACACACAAAAGAGCCGTCTTTACCATCATACCTGAGAAAGAGCCACCAATAATAAAATCTGCGGAAGGCCAATCTCTACACATTTGGCAACCTGAAAAGCAAATTCACGTTATTGTCTTATTACTGCTGTAAAATAAATGCAGGAAAAATGTGCCCTATAGAGAGACTCACACTTGGAAATCCTAGTTCATAGAGCCCAAACCCAACAAGCGCGACCAGGGGCGCAGCTGACAGCGGGCTCAGCAACCTGCGAGATTTAAAGGAACAGGAGTAGTGCACATGAAATCAGATAAGGCACATTGCTGATCAATTCGTCACCAGTTCTTAATTGCACATGAAGCAAACCTGACGACGATACGCCAGAGGCCACTGAACCCCATGATGATTTGGAGGGTGGAGGCCACTATGAGCGCGCCCTGCGTCCCCCGCATGATGCGCAAGAATTTCTGCAGACACAGTCCAACACCACCAGATTAACCAGTGCATATTGAAGTAGTAAAGCAAACGCCAGTGAAATGAAGAAAGCCTCGGCGGGCAAGAAGGCGGCGACGATACCTCGTGGGGATCGGCAATGCCGCTGTATCGGCCGGCGAGGATGATGGAGATGGTGGGCACGACGAAGGTGTAGGAGCCCCCGATGACGGCGGGGAGGCGCGTGCCCAGGAAGCTCTGGAGCAGCGTGTTGATCCCGGCGACGAACAGCAGCGTCTGGATCACCCGCGCCTTCTCCTCCTGCCATGCCGGAGAAAGGAGCGAGCTTTCTTGTGTCAGACTCCGGCATAGCAGCGAAGACAACACCAACAAGCGAGAGAGTGAGGGATTTGAGGGACGTACATTGCCGCCGCCCATCTGGGGGACGAGCGCCGTGGGGATGATGACGGTGGTGCCTAGCATGACGAGGTAGTGTTGAAATCCCAAGAGGACGGCCTCCGCTGCACCACGACATCAACGGAACCCACCGTCAGTTCCGGGGAGAGATCCACAACGAACTTTCAAGTCAAGCTACTCCTACTACACAAGAACCCAATGCGCCCACCGGCGGCGACAACAGCAAGAAAATGCAGGAGGAGGAGAGGGTGATGAATGGAGACGTACGCCACGGCGGAGGACTGGTGAGGCAGTACGATATCGCCGGCAGCTGGTCCCTGACGGCGTGCGGTTGCAGCTCCTCCTGCTTCGGCGCCGGCGCCGCCATCGCCCGAGCTGTTCGTTAGAGTACTTCCCTCGCGTGCTTTTCGTGCGAGCGAGAACGAGCAGTGTGGACGGAGCGTCCCAGTAGGGAGTAGCCGCAGAGGAGTGAGTGCGGAAGTGGTGAGCAGGCGAGGGCGACGGGCGCCTCCTCGCGGTGCGCGATTTGAAGAGGTCGGTGCGGTGCGAGTGGAGGTGGAGGTGGAGGCAGGGCACGCGAGAAAAACAGAGGCGGCAGCAGCGCAGGGCACCACTACTGACTCCGCAATGGCACCGCGGCGACGAGTAAAATAAAGGGCAAGGAAGGCAGGCACCGACGGCTCCTCCTTCTTCCTTCCACCGGAGGGAGCTCGTCGCGAACCGCGTGCCGGTCAACTCGGTTTCCACCACGGTCCACGGCCAGGACACCACCTCCTCCCCTACTCTGCGCGGCCGCATGTGCCTCCCTCCCGCGTTCACTGTGCTCGTACTGGCCGCGGCGGCGTGCGGCACTGTGTACGGTGACTACGTACTCCGCGTCGCCGCCGCGCGAGTTTATTGCGGCCATCCATCAGTCCGTGTCCGTCCTCTGGGCTCTGGCCCTGACCTGCGTGCGCGTCCGTGCGAAAAGCCTGCCAGCCCTGCCAGCGGCGCCTCATGCGTTCTCTCTCGCCCGTTTGACCGGTTGCGATGGAGGTGTCCAGGGTGCCGGCGGTTTGTTTGTTGTTGGCTGGGACTCGCGGGCGGCGCGGTGATCTTGTCTCTGCGAGCACAATCATTCGCACTGATGATGGTGCATGCAGCTGTCTTCCTCGTCTTCTGCTGCTTTCTTGCTCCAAACTTACATGATCTAAAAACTACTCCTACTAGCCCAGTGAATCTCTGTTGATGCTTGGCAGCTTGAACCAGTGACATTAGATTATCAGTGACACCCAATTCTGATGACTGATGACCATTACCATTACACTTTGCAAGAAACGAAGTGCTGGACACATGATTCTAGGGAGGGAGTACCTCCTCCACAGTGAGTGAGTGATCCCCACATGGGTCCGATCAGAGGCGTGAAAGCGGGGCGAAAGGAGCAAGGAAAGGATCTAGGGAACCCTCCTGGTGTCTGTCTCTGACCTCGTTCTTTATTCCTGAGCTTTTGGACGCTGTTAGAAACGCTTCAAGTTGCAAGTGAGCGGGTATTATTACGAATTCGTATACTCACTCTGTAAAATTTATGTTAGTTACTCTTACAGATTAATCATATATTTTTCACGACTTAACAGTGATTCACCCGCGAACTTCACTGGACAAGTGAATATATCCACAATAATTCGTAAAAATCCGCTACTTTATTATGGTTGTTCTATTTATACTAATTTGCATGAAGTTGCTTACTATTATTTAGAATATTTTTTAACAAATTTTAGTCAAATTCGTTGAAATTTTATAGTGTGAATACGAGATTTAATTCTAAGGTCTAACTTTAAACTCACTAGAGCAAGTAAAAAATCATCACTTTAAAGTTATTAATATTTTTAAATTAGGTGTATATATAATAATAGAGTGATAAATTATGTATTTAGTAGATAAGTTATGGATTCCGCAATGACCGTATATTTTCTCTATGTCAAATGATGTAGTTCACGGATTTCTACAAAGCTCACATACTTAAATTTATAGCTAACAATGCGACTCGCAATTGCAAAAAAACGGCCTCCCTTCATCTCGAGGAACGCTGGTGGATTGGATTCATCCGCCCGGCAAGGAATCGACCGACCGAGTGGCCCGGATATCATTCATATTGCGTGTAGAGTGCACAGCACATGCAGTTTAAAACGGTGTCATGGGTCAACAACCGAGTCAGTACAGTACAGACCAGGTAATATTTTCTGGTGATTCTGCAAATCACAAACGGTGGTGGTGTCTTAAGTGTCAGTGGTGATCAGGGAATAAAGACGTTGGAAAATGGAACGTAGTAGTACTACAGTAGTACCAACCTCTGTGTCTGTCTTTAGTTTTCTGTTCTTTCGGTGATGATGGAGAGAGCGCGTCAAGGTTAAGCAAATAAAAATACTTGTGCACTTTTGCTTTCCCAACGTCTCTGAGCCTCTAATCAACATGCCCTGCTAACATGGCGAGTGTTTTTGTACGGCTCCTCAAGTGTAGTTTTTTTTTTATAACTCAGCTCATCATGTGTAGCTGGGGCCTGAGAGTATAGCTACTGCTACTATATGGGCCCTTTGAATTGCCAAAAAAAAAAACTAAATCCTGCACTTTCTGTAAAATTAAACCAAATTCTATAAAATTCTTGCTTTCCCAAGAGGCCTATCCCTCAACCGGCCCTGTGACTAAGGCCTAGCCAACATGGAGTATACAGATAATACAGTAACTGTGAGGAAGCCAGGAGCAAATACAAAATACAAGGACCTAGTCGGGACAGAATGCAAAACTAGTCGCACACAGATCGCCGTAACTGGAGACAGTAGTATTTAAATATATAACAAGTATAAATGTCCCATCAAAATGAAAACTGGCCAAAAAGACCACCCATACTAGGCCACTATATATGATGATTGCATAGCTCTCATCCTGCACAAAACTTCAGATTGCTGATTATTTACAGGCACATATCAGAACCATTGCTGATAACATGCCCAGGCAAAAGCAAATGCAGCGGAGCCTGCCAACTAAGCCCAAAAAGAAGAGGTAACCAACCACTCTTCTGTACATGATCTCTCAAACTTATATTTGACAATTGGTAACTAAAAAGGAGACAAAAGATCCAAACCAGAACCTTCACTTCCCATGTTTCTTTCGCTTTAGTGCAACAATTTTCTTGGTATAAAATATCCATCCTAACACATAAGACAAAGTCCTCCAGCCTTTATAGGCCCTGGGCTTTGACATGGTGGCAATGAAACCTTTCAGTGCAGATCCAAGATCTTGTGTGTCAAAAGATATGTTAGGATCTACACAGCTGTAATAGCTCTCGCTGAACGAGGGATGATCGGTGTTGTCATTGTATACCAAAGTGTTGGAGAACTTATCCAAAATCTGAGATTCTTGTTGCGCTTCATGGCCACCAAGTGCAGGTAACTCTGACTGAAATCGTTTTTCATTGCTCTCCTCCCTCTCTAGTACACAAGGGTCCAAGGCACTCGAGGGTTCCATAGTGAAAATGTCAGTTGATGGTATGGTTGAATCGCTCAAACCAAAGCCATCAGTAATAACTTCTGTGGAAAATTGATTATATTGGTTTTCAAGCAAAGATGGTGATCCCAGATTGAAGAGCTGAGAAGGGTTTCCCACAAGCGTTTCATTGTCACATGTGAATACATTCTTCCAGTTTTCATATGCTTGCTTCACAGCTGCATGTGCTTCTGCCTGGAAGTAGCAAACTTGTAGAGTCAGATGAACCAATCAGAACCAGCAGAGTAGTAAGGAAAAAAAGGTGAACACTTTCATGAAAAATATGATTACCTTCTCTGTTTCATTGAGATCATCAACTAAAACAAACTTATCAGATATTAACCCTCTGACTTCTCCAACAACGTTGAACACAACACCAGTTTTGTTTAGATTGTTTGGATAATAGTAATGTACTTTGTCAGTGAGAACACAGGTTTTTGCGTGCTCTATAGTAACCTCCCACATCTTTGTCGAAATACCACCACCTAGTATCTGCATAATTTGAACACAATCAAGGTCAGAAAAGCATATTTTTGTTGAAATGCAAACACCATATACAACAATCTCATTCATTGAAAACAAGAATTTTCTACCTAGGTCTACTAGCTAGCTATCAAATTTGTTATACGCATACTGTTTTGGATATGAAATACTACCTCTTTTTGACTTTTAGATTTCACATTTGACTATCTGTCTTATTCAATTTTTTTTTAAAAAAAATATCATCTACTTTTGTTCAGATTAGCTTTATCATAAGAGATGCTTTAATTATGACTAATTTGCTTTTCGAATAAGATGCATGGTCAAACATTGTGTCTAAAAGTCTAAAGTGTCAAGAATTTAGGGATGGAGGTAGTAGAACTTACAACGACAGACAAATTAAAATTGATTCAGGAAACAAAAATATTCAGGAAACTTTGGAAGGCATGCAGAACTGAAGAAGTACACAAGAAGATCAGAGTGACACCTTTCGGAGTCTAGGAGCATCCAGGTGTAGTAAGGTGAGAAAATCCTTGACTGTAACAATGTTCTCCTTATTCAAACGCTTGTGAAAAGCACCTTCCTTGCCAATTTTCTCCAGGCGCCAGACCTCATCTTCAAGAAATGGTGGATGGTGCTTCTTATACACTGGTTAAGAGGGGGAAACATGCCAGACAAGGAATTGAAATCAGGTCGTTTAGGAAGTAATCAAGGACATAAATAAATACCAGGCCTCAATCATTTTATTAGAAAGGTAAATGGGATGGCACGGGATTCTTCGGTTAATGAAGTGCACTATTAGCTTGGCAAATATCATATTTACTCTACGGAATCTTAAGAGTATTTTTTTCACATTTTTATATGCAACTGTTCAGTTAAATGCCACCATACCAAATCAATCTGACTAGGGTTGTAAACTAGTCATCATAAGGCTACCCTCAAAATCTACCAGTTCAAGAAAATGAACTATGTTTTCAAAATCCCCTCACTTTTGTAAATCTAGTTCATTTTTTTGAACTAAAGAGGTTCGGAGGGTAACCTTAGGTGCACCTATTTACACCCCTAGATCTGAAGTCTATCATGCAGGATGCAGCACAAGAAAGTAAAAGGATATAGCTTATATAAAACCAACGCATAGACTCACACTCTCCTCGATGGTCCTTTACCACAAATGATTCAGTTTTTGCTTCTCTTACTCTTATGCCATTGAAACAACCATCCTCTGTTCTTGCCCCTAGCCTGAACTTTCGACTCCGTGTCCAGCTTGAGTTATCTGTCAATGAAAGTTCCCCGACTGTTCCAATGCCTCTGGTAAGGGCAACAAACACATCACCAGAAATCAAGGGCCGTTTACCTTCTCTTTCTCTAACAATGTTATTGTCAAAATCTTGAGCTGTCCAGTCTTCTCCGCCTTCAAAATCCCCCTCGAGAACTACAATTTCAACCTTCATCAGGGACTCCTTGCCTGATGCTACAATTTGTCCGGTAAACGCATCAACTAGAGCGATAGTTAGACCCAAGGAGTCCTCTCCTTCAATCTTAGAGCCAGTGAATATTGGAAGAGAAAGCCTAGTCATGAACTGCAGTTGCAGCTTTTTTGATGTACATGGAACACTGTCTGTGACACTTCTACAAGTAATAAGAGATAAAATTGTTAGAGATTGAGTGACCAATGCAAATCATAATGGTTGTCAAAAGCAGTGTGAGGACGCCATACTTTGCCATCATATTGGCATGATTTGCAAATGCCGTCTCAATTTCTTCTTTCACCTAGCACAAACATTAGACAATGATTAAATAAACAAAGAGGTCAAGAGAAACAATGAAACACAGTATTGGCCCAAAATGGAAAGAACAACCCAAAGCTCTGGTTTCTACAGTATAATTTGCTAATAGATTAATAGATGACTCGGAACCAACGTTACTGGTTTCCTACAGTAATTTGGAATCATCAGCTAACCTGAGGCTAATAAGAGACCACGCGGCTGACAGGTAAGACAGTGGGCCTAATAGGAGGGAACAATTGACACGCAAGGGACATACATCATACGGAATGATCAAGCATGGAAGCGAGAAATGGGGCAGAAATGGAAGGAATAGCAAACTCGACTCACCACTCTTCTGATGAGGGGCTCGATCGCCATGAAAACCTTCTCGATGGTGGTCTTCCACATCACCTCCGTGATCACACTGTAAAAGCAACCACGGCACCGAATCAGAAAAAGAATACGGCAAGAATTCGATTCACAATCAAACTAGAGGACTTCGGGCGCGAGCGCGCGAGGAAAGGGCCAACGGAGGGCAGCCTACTCGCGGAGGGCGGGGACCCGCTGGCGCTTGGTCTCGCCGGGGCGGTGGGGCAGGGAGGAGGTGGAGGAGCTCCCGCCGGACTCGGCGCCACCGGCTCTCCGCGCGCCGTCGCTCTCGTCTGGCTGCCTCTTCTGCGACATCTCCGGCCGCCACGCCACGCCACGCCCACGCCTCGCCTCGCCTCGCCTCAATCGCCTCTTGGCTCGCTCGTCCCCCGCGTCGCAACCGCGGCTTGACCTAACACCGCGCCGAACTGGCTTTTTTCCCTTTCACTCTAGAAAATGACCTCAAATTCCGTGACCGGTGCCCGCGCCACTACAAAAAGGACCGCCCCAGTCTTACGCAGGCCGGGTCGGGCTGGGCCGGCGGCTATTTGGTTTTTAAATAATCGCTGATTAATTGATCAACTGGAATCCGTATCCTATTCCGATTCAGCCACTAATCCTGACCATATTATGCGACTAAATTAAACTTGCATCCCTTGAAAAAACAGAATCGATACGTCAAGCCAGCAACATCTAACAAAAGTGGATCAAAGCTGTTCAGTTCAATCAGTTGCGTGACACTTGGAAGGATTGGTACAGAACGGAACTTCCACTTTGTATGGAGCGGACGAAGTCGTGAGTAGGATTGTTCAGTAGCATAGCAACTAGCAAGTCGGAAACCTGTATATTGGTATCGCGATGCACGTCTAACAAGAGATCTGCAAAGGGATGAGATGTCATCCTCCCATATTTTGACTGTTATCTGAAAATGAGAGTTCGATCGATGTCCATGACACGTTCCTCACAAGATAAGCTCATGACAATGCAATGGGACGCATTTTCAACGAGATGATAATTAACGATAGACAAGGTACCAAGTGATACGTGTGCGGCTCATGGAAGCAACCCAGTGATAGATGAAAAGACAACGGCCCCTTACCACTCTTAACCCACGCAACTCAGTAAATAAAAATAATACGACAACTCAGCAGCTCTGGGAACCACAACTTTCCTCTGGAAACAATAGCCATATATCACTATTGCAAAATACAATGCAAGTTTTTATCCCCAAGATGGTGACTATTTATGATGCAGCGATTCCAGTATGGATTTCACCTTACTTTAAATCGACCACACTTGTTCTAACCAAGTCTTTAGTTGCACCTGCTTAAACACATGCAAGAAATAATATCACAATCAAGAGAAGTTGGTTTAGGATAAATTTGGCGAAGTCTGAAATCTCTATGCAATGGATAAGAAGTAGCTTGAATCTCGCCCAGTCTCAAATCTCAAGCATCACAAACTAGAAAATTTGCATCAGACAATAAGCAACTTAAGTCAGTCAGTATTAGGGCTATTGGTGTGAGCACAATTGACCATCATTTTAAGGCTTTGTTTTGTCCCAACAGTACCAATATCAAATAACTATAGTAATTAGAAAGTGTTCACCAACATTAGAATAATCAACTTACTCAGTAATAAAAGATTATTAGGTTTATCCAGAGCTTGAAAACAAAGAAAATGGTACATGAGGCAAGCTGGTCCACATGCATCAACATCACATTGCATACTATACGTCATACATAATGATTATCTATGTTCAGAATATGCATAACAACACTAAATGGATCAAGCTATTGTCATAATAACTCAGTATATAGATTCTAAAATTCTAATCAACAAAAAAAATTGGACTATCAACTAAAAAGGTAGCTACATGTGAACTGAAATTTTAAACAATATTTTGGACTGAAAACAGCAAAATTACACTGATCCATGTACCACCCTCAGTGTCCACATCTAATCTGATGAATCTATGGGCAGTGTAACATCTGCGCTATAGACTATAATGGAGTAACTTGTGCGATTTCTAGTCTCTAGAGTCTACTCTATGAACTTGGATTAGTGACAGGACAATGGCTGGGCTTACATTCTCAACCAATGTATGTAAACGTTTAATCTATCTGCTGCAGCAACAAACCTACACCATGA
Organism: Zoysia japonica; assembly: GCA_001602275.1. NCBI lineage: Eukaryota > Viridiplantae > Streptophyta > Magnoliopsida > Poales > Poaceae > Zoysia > Zoysia japonica. Next base: position 4,113,953 of record BCLF01000013.1, read on the forward strand.
CAAAAGCAAGAGATCCAACTTTGCTCCTCGGTGCACAGGAATGGCAACTCAACTCCGGAATTCATCACATACCCTTCACCTATTTGTACAAATGCCAGCCTCAAAACTAGCCATATCAACCCAAAACAGACATCATAGTTTGAACATTACTGGCAGCAAATCATCTCATACATAGATCGACATTTTCTCCGAACCAATCCGTTTAATAAGATGTAAGAATTTCACACAACGTCTATTAACGACTCCCTTGCGGATGAAAATGCATGAACTAAAAACCAATCATCAGAAAGATACGCTACAACCTACATCCAGCCATTAACTACCCTTAAGTGCTCGCCACGGCATCTAATTGACAAATGCTAAGTGATTTCAATCGGATGAAGGGGGCACAAGCCCTAAGGATGGCGCAGGCCCGAAGGGAAGAGCGACGCTGTTGTCGGGGGCGGTGCCGCAATGCCGTTGCTAACGGGCGCAGGTGCCGCGCCTGCGGCAGGGGGAGCAGCGGAGGAGAGCTCGCGGACGAGGGCCGCTAGGGCCTCCGGGTTGGCGCCGCGGTCGCAGAGCGCCATGAGCAGCGACAGGGTGTGGCGGTCCAAGCCGGTGTCGAGGATCTGGGACATCTGGAACGCCAGCTCCAGTGACTCCTTCGCCTGCTTCGCCGCTGCCGGCTCCGTCTCCATCTGCGGCCGCGCAGTCGCTTCTGGTTGGTGGTGGCGCCCGGCTCTGGGTCGTCCGTCCCGGATGCTTTTAGCACGGCGGCCGGTAGCGGTGACTCGGCGAGAGACCGTGAGATCGGAGAACCGGTCGATGCCTCGATGGTTTCAGCAATGAACCGCAACACTGCTGGCCCAGATGTCAGTGACTCGACGAAGACCCATTTGATGAGTTGATGGATTAATTTGATACATGTCATTACAATTTTGTAAAATTTACAAAATTTAAAATATACGTGTCATTCACTTGCAGAGCCAGTATGTCATTCGAAACCACGTGCCATTTACTTGACTTTATCTGTCATTGACACATCAATAATATATTTTAAAGTTTGCAAAATTATAATGACTTGTATCGAATTTGCCCGTTGCTGATTAGGCGGTTCTTTTTGTCTGAATCTGAACTATGTTTTCTGAAACACACCGTAATTTGAGCTCTGTCAGGGCTTGTTTGGTTAGGATGAGATTAGAGTGGAGAGGGGAGGACTAAATCCCCTCCAAATAAAGAGAAATAAAATCAATCCCTTCTCATGCCCGCTAATCCCAGTGGGTTAGGGAATAACTGAGCGAGCCTTTACACGTACAAACAGCAGAAAATTTTTCACATGGCAATTTTGCAAAAATAAAACACGGTAGCTGCACAATTTCCAACGAGATTCAGAACCGTATCAACGGTTGACATGTTTTCATTAACAGAGTTAGCACGCTAAGGAGGCTGTCATGTTTTGCAGAGTTGCACTGCCCCTGAACAAGTGAGCCTAGTCTGGGAATACAAGGTTGTCTATCATTGAGAGGGGTGCAACCTTTAACAACAACCACCACCATGATCTGACAGTTCCTACAACGAGCTATAGATCCTGAAATGCAACTGGATGTCAAGCTACCAGGAATCAAGATCAAGATGCGAATCCACAGTTACCAGATTCTTCATTTCGACGAGGCCGTGTATAGCTGAAGCAAACCATGTGCGGCACAAATGCATATGGTCGTGCCATCACACACGAAGACCTCAATGCCCACACTCCAAAACTGATACTGCTATTCTGCATTTGTTCTTTCCTTGTCCAGAAAGATGCTAACACATCTGCAAGAGAGGAAGGCCACAACTCCTGTAAACTCACAAGTCACAATGCAAGAAGCTCCGACTCCTTTTCGTCCACCAACTGCTCGTCAGGTGAATGGCCCGTACCATTATCAGCTAGGGCGTCCCTAGTATAGATTTTGGAACCAGGAGATGGCAATTGGGAGTTCGTCAAGGTGACAAAACCAGCTATGGCAGATCCATTTGTGGAATCTATGGCTGACTGCAGCTTTTTCAACTGGGACTTCATACATATTATTCTTCCTCTGTTCCATTTCGGATAGTGGAAGGATGCTGGCAGTGTATCATTTAGATAGGAGTAGACAACTTTTGCAATAGGCAGACCTCTAGTGACCGTGCTTTTCTCCATTTCTCCCCTCCTATTAATTGAAGAATGTCAGATAGAACAAAGCAGGACAGATAAAAAAATTCCAAGCACAAAAGTATTTTCATGCAAGTGAAATGCAAAAACAGTTACCACAACAAAGTTTTATTACTGAAGCATAAGAAAGCATAAGAATGAAACAAATACTATGGAATGTTGTTATCCTGAGGAAATGTTATTGCTTCAATTACATGCAGGCAATTACGTTCCAGTTATATCTCCCAAGGACCTCTCTTCATCTAAGGTTCAAATAAAATTTTGGCTAGAAAAAAGGGGTTCAAATAACAACATTATACTAGATTCAATCAAGATCTCCTTCTGTTAATATATCAATATCAACGACTGATGATTGATTATACAGGAATTCAAACAAGGAAATACCAATTGAATAAGATAATACAAAAGAAATTAAGTATTACGCCGAAAGCTTACAGTACAACAACAGATGCCAACTGGGGAAGTTCCTCTTCTTCGTTTAGTCGGTCATAAAGCTTGTTGAGCCACACTGACACAGCTACCAGTGCACCACCTATTGACATCCTGAAACGCAAGTGAAACTTAGTATAGCCTGGCAAATTGAAAACTAGTAGGAGTATATAGAAGTACAACAAATGAGAAATATAGTATTACCTGTGTACATCTACAGACCAAACCAGTTTGGTGGCTCGAAATAATTCAGGAAAGAGCCCGCATTTTACTGCTCCATCCAGAACTCTTGAAGCTCGAGCCTTCTGATCAAACCACCAGAGGACGTCAAGGAGAGCATTAAAGAACCGCAAACTATAGTCACAGCCTTCCAGTGTACTGCTCTCCAGGGCATATTCAACCATTTGCCAGTTGGAGTTATCATCATACTCCCCTTTGATAAGGGAAGCAATTACTTTATGAGTACTACTAGCACGATTTGATTTCATTTCTTCCAGCAGATCATAAGCCTCTGTCCATCTGAAAATGCAAAATGATTATGATGTAGGTGTTATAACAATGGAAATAATCTGAGAATTTGCTGAGCTCGTCATCTAGCACCTAAAACAAACACGCCAATATTTCTAGTGACTTATGTGAACACAAGAATGCTTTCATCCAGAGTGTTGAATGTTTCTTCGAATTTTAGCTGATAAAGGCAAGTTTAGGTGTTTTCCACTATGTTGCCTGAAATCCTGAATGATAAGACATACCCAGATCAAGATGCTTATATAATTTCATAATTTAAAAAAAATAAAAGGCAAATAGAAAAAGGAAAAGAAATTTGTTGCAGCTAATGACCATTGAATAATCCCTCGACAATATTGGAAACAGGTGGCCCTAAAATGTGAATCAACATATCAAAGGTGTCTACTGCCTAAAAACATGGTACTCATCAGGTGAAGACAGATCAGGATCCCTGATCTTATAAATTCTAATAAAAATTTATTCAACTTGACCAGTATAGGAAACAGTGCTCACTGCTCCCTGTACACGTCAATTGTAGAGGCAGATTAATACCACATGCAATTTATGTTCGACTGTGTGTTCTTTGATTAGCAGTATCAAAGTAGTGACATGCAAATATAATTATTTCCTATAAACATCTATTCAATTTGATGAGGAAATGGCCTTCAATAGAATGCTGACAAATTTGTCAATGTCTGTTTTGGTTTAAAACCATGAGCAATCTTCAATAGATAACATGATATTTTGGTCGATAAAGAGAAATCTTCATCATTACCTGTCATTCCTAGCATATAGTGACAACATCGTGCAATAAGCAATAATGCTGGGTTCTGTCACGCTAGACTGGAGTTCTTCAAACTGCTCTTTGCTCTCATCTATGACCCCTGCTATGCAGTAGGCATTGAGTACCCCCTCAAGGGAGCGCTCATCTGGATCAAACCTGGACTTGCGCATCTCCATGTATGCCTTCACTGCAGCATCCAATTGTGCACCCTGGCAATATGCTTCAATGAGGGCATCATATGAATCCTTGTCTTTTTGGATGCCAGCATTGTTACTCATCCGAGAAAAGATGGCCTCAACCTCCTGGAACAGCCCACCCTTAGCATACGCACTTGCAAGAGCGTTGTAGGTCTCTAGAGTTGGCAAGCTACCGATTTCGGTCATCATGTTGAAAGCAACGTAGGCTTCCTGCATAACCAAAAATATCACCAATAAACCATTTCTTCTGAAGACAGATATCTAGGGCCATGTAATCAAGAATTGGGTTCAAATACTGACCTCATACATAGCCGCATGACCCAATGCTTCAACAAGACCAGTGTAGGCCTCTGCACTAGGCACCGTTCCTTCTCTTGTCATATACTCAAGAACTTCCGTTGCATCCTTATGGAGACCACCACGACCACAGGCAGCCATGACACCTTCACAGGTCTCCATATCAGGCTCTATGCCACTGCCAAGCATATCATGAAAAAGCTCTACCACCTCCTGGAAGAAGCCACCATCCCCAAATACACGGAAGAGCACATTATATGTGGCCGTGTCTGGTGGTACAGAAGTTCTCATCTCCTTGAAAAGCTCACGCACACCGTCAAATCGGCCCTGTCTCCCATAGAGATCAAGCAGGACACGGTATGTAGCAGCCGTAGGCGCACAGCCATCAGCTTGCATCTGCCGCAGCACGGCCACCGCCTCAGCTGTGGCGCCAGCACGCGTGTGTGCCTCCATGAGCCCCAAATATGCAGAGGCGTCTGGTGTGTGCCCAGCGGCCGCCATATCAGAGAAGAGCTCAGCTACACGGGACAGGTGTCCGGCGCCGGCAAAAGCATCCACGACGTGACGGTAAGACACGGCGTCCGGGGAAACACCAGCCTCAAGCATGGTGCGCAGCAGCATTTCAGATTGATCGGCGAGCGAGCGCACGGCGGCTGCGGCGAGGAGGGTGTTGTAGGTGGTGAGGTCGGGACGTACAAAGGGGGACATGTCGTGCCGCATCTCGGCGAAGAGGCCAAGGAGCATGTCGAATGGCACCGGCGGGTCCGTGGCGCGGGCGCGGGCGGCGAGTACGGTGTTGTAGGTGGCGGTGGTGGGCGCCACCCCGGCAGCCTTCATCTGGTCGAGCAGCGCGCGCGCCTCCTCGTGCAACGCATTGCGCGCGTACGCGGCAATGAGGGAGGTGTAGGAGAGCGCGGTGCGGGACGCGACGGGGAGGTCCTCGAAGACCTCGAGGCACTTGTCGAGCAACGCGGGGCCCTGGCGCCCGAGCACGCCGATGACGATGGCGTGGATGTGCTCGTCGGGACGGCACCAGGACTGGCGCTGCATGTACTTGAACAGCCGGAGCGAGCGCTGCCAGTCGCCGCGGCGGGAGAACTCGCGGAACACCGCGGCGAAGTCCTGCAGCGTGAGCCGGTGCCGCGCCGTCTCGAGGCAGCGCGCGATGGAGCCCCGCGGCGGCAGGTTGCTCAGCCGCTCGATGAGCGACTCCACCTCGTACGGGTTCGTGCCGCCACCCGCCGCCGCCGCGGGCACCGACTCCTCCCTTCTCGCGGCAGCCGCGGCGGCGCCGGCCCGCTCCATCACCGCGAGACTCGCGCCGGCGCCAGCGGTGCCCGCACGCTCCAGCACTGCGAGCCTAGCGCCGGCGCGCGAGGCGCCGCGGCTCCTCGCCCCGCGCCAGCTCCTCCTGGCCATCGGGGAGAGGAGAAGGTCGCAGTGGTAGGACGACGAAGCGACGGTGGCAGTGGACACGAGCGCCATGCCGGCATGCGGCGGCCGCGTCGGAGCGGAGGGATGGGGGTTTAGGATTTCCACCACGGCAAGCCTAGATTTTGGGGAGAGATTTTTGCCTCCGAAGTGGATAGAGTCGAGCTCGAGCCCGTCGCAGACTTGCAGCAAGGGTCGCGCCGCACCGCTGCTTGCTCAAGACGAGACGGCCAGTCTTGGATTTAACCAAACCAAACCGACGCGTCAGGTTCTGCCCACTCGTCTCGTCCCCTCACCACCTCACGCCTCACGCCTCGTCGGCTCTCCCTCTCCTCTCCAAACCACGCCGCCGCGGCTAGCGGGCGGCAGCGCGTGCGTCTCCGTCTCCTCTGCTTCCTCTCCCTCGGCTACGGCTGGTCTATGGCGGATGACGTCAGCGCCACGGCACCGGGGAAACGCACGGAGCTACCTGCGAGCGGAGACGGGAAGAGTCTTACCCGGAAGGGCACGGTGAGAACTTTCCGCTCCGACCATTTTGGTTCGAGATTGGGAGACGGTGAGGACTGGACAACGTTGCCATGAGCAATCCGATCTCATCACAGGTTCAAATCCAGTGGAGACCATAGGATTTGGATTTGGTAACCCCCCGATTAGTTAACCTAGAATTTGGTTTGGTTTTGGTACCCCCGGCCAGTTAACCTTGACATAAACATATACATGACCTTCTCAGTAAGCACTGAATTAGTTGAATCAGGATCAGACAATAGGATACGAGACTGGTGCAAGGTCTAGTTACCGGCAGTCCTCAACCTGCAAGATGAGAGCAGTATCTTGTGACTATTGTACATCCTTACCATGCTGGACTATCTCATGTAGCTATCAATTGTTGCCAATGCTTTTCGCATTGTTGCTTCATGTCTTGGATGTGACCGAAAGATGCTTCAATTGCCAAAATACCCTTTTTTTCATGTAAAACAACTGGCTGAATATTGCCTAGATATTTTCCAAAATTTATGAGCTGTTGAAATGGCAGTGAACTTCAGAAAGATATTCCAAGAGACCAAGATGCCACCCTTCGTCATAAATTAGTTCTGAACTAAGTGACGTTCACCAAAGTTATATTTATGCTGTTCACTGTTGTACAGCTAGAAAATATGCTATCTTGGTTTTGATATACTGAACTTGTTTGTTTCATCTAATTAATGTTATTTGCTTTCAAATTGTAAAAATGGGGAAAATTGTAATAATAATTTATTTTAAAGAATGTAGATTCTAGGGCGAATTTGATACATGCCATTACAATTTTGCAAACTTTGAAATATGCCATTGATGTGTCAATGATAGATGGGGCCTGAATGACACGTGGACCCGAATGACATATTTCAAATTTCACAAAATTGTAATGGCATGTATCAAATTAATCTTAGATTTCTACCTAGCCTGACAAGAGCTTGTTTTTGCAGGCTTCTTCTGCAAGGACATTGAACACTGCACAGATTCCGCTTGTTGCAAGTCATCCAGAGGTATATGAGCCATGTGATGATTCCTTCGCGCTTGTTGATGCTTTGCTCTCGGATAAAGCCCAACTTCTGACACTACAGCCAAGGTTATGTTTAGAGATAGGGTGTGGGAGCGGTTATGTCATCACCTCTCTTGCAATCATGCTCAGGCAGTTGGGCTCTGGAACACAATACCTAGCAACTGACATCAACCCACATGCTGCCATGACAACTCAAGCGACACTCGAAGCCCATGGTGTGCATGCGGATGTGATTGCGACTGATATTGTATCAGGTCTTGAGAAACATCTAGCTGGTATGGTTGATGTGGTAGTTGTTAATCCTCCTTATGTGCCAACACCTGAGGAAGAAATTAGATGCAAGGGCATTGCTTCCTCTTGGGCTGGAGGACTGAATGGACGCCAAGTGATAGACAGAATTCTTCCTGCTGTGCGTGAGATCCTATCAGAAAGAGGGTGGCTGTACATGATAGCCCTAGAAGACAATGATCCTTCAGATATATGTCATGTGATGAGTGAAATGGGGTATGCATCACGCGTTGTCTTGAAGAGATGTACTGAGGAGGAGAGCCTTTATGTTCTCAAGTTTTGGAAGGGTGCTCATGCTGGTGCAAATGCGTCTCCTAGATCTTCAGGCCATGACTCATGGTTTTCTCAGTTGCCTTTCATGTCCTTTTGGCACAAGAGCTCATAGGAGTTCCTGGCCTCGTCAGTTTGAAGGCTGAAGTCTTCGGCTCTCAAGTACTACACATACAGCATAACTCTAGAAGTGTTCGACTGAGATGCTAGTCTGTTTATTTCTGACAAGCTATACTGAACGCTTCTCTTTTAGTTATCGAAACAATCATATTATATTCTGATCATGTGCATATTTGCTAATACGGTTTTCTTATCTTCCTGCATTCGTACTCTGTATTCTGTTGCTGCTTACGTATCAACTGATTTTGGTTTTTTAGTTCAATGTTCGAGGGAAAGGAACATTTTGTCGACCTGTTGAACTGTATACAAAATCAGTGGCGTGAAATTCGTCTGGTCTCCAAATATACGTGTCATGTGAAAAAAAGATTGCCTTATTTGCCTCTTATGATACGTATTTTATTATTTTTGGCCTACGTATTTTCTTTTCTTTTTATTGACGAATTGCGCCAGGATTTATTTTTTCTCGCAAATCTGCTACGTGGATGACCTTGTTTTAAGTCCTATTTGACCTGCTTAACTATCCGCAACTGTTTCGACAGCGATTTGTCCGACATGTAGGGTGACGTGACGATTTTACTAATGTGACAGGGTGACGTGGACACTCAACTTAGTGTGATTTTATTTTAAAATAAAAACAAATGTTTAATGATCTCAAAAAATTAAAAAATTTTGCAGAAATTTAAATCATTTTACAAAGAACAAATTGTTTTCGGCTCAATTTCAAATTTGAAACACATTTTATTTTAAAATTTTAGAAAAAAATAACCATAAAAAATAATACATTTCGAATTTTGTATAAATAAATCTATTTCAAATTTAGAGATGAGTCCAAAACAAAAGTTGTTTCTTATAAAGAGATATATCATTCCCCAAAGTTTCAAATTCAGTTTCCTGAAGTTTTTTGAAGCAGTAACTTCTTATTTACGTTAGAAACATGACTTTATGAACTCGGATAAATTTAAAACTTTAGAATATAATAGATCTATTCATGAGAAACAACTTTTGTTTTGTACTTATCTTCAAATTCAAAATATATTTATTTTTACAAAATTCGGAAAAAAAATTATAATAGAACCGCGACTCAGCAGCAGCCTACTGTTTTGTCTAAAAAAACATTTCAAACTCGGATGAATTTGAAACTTTGAAAAATGATAGATCCTTCATGAGGAATAACTTTTGTTTTGGATTCATCTTCAAATTCGAAATATATTTATTTCTATAAAATTTGGAAAAAAAAATTATAATAGAACGCCGCAGCCTACTGTTTTGCCTTAAAAACATGATTTTTCGAGCTCGGATGAATTTGAAACTTTGAAGATAGATCTCTTCATTATAAACAAATTTTGTTTTCAATTCATCTCCAAATTCGAAATAGATTTATTTATACAAAATTTGAAAGATATATTATTTTTTATGGTTATTTATTTTTTAAATTTTTAAACTAAAACGTGTTTCGAATTTGAAATTGGTCTCAAAACAAAATTTGTTCTTGTAAAATGATTTAAATTTCTACAAAAATTTATATTTTTTATGTCGTTAAGTATTTGTTTTTTAATTTAGAATAAAATTAGGTCAAATCGAGTGTTCACGTCGACGAATTCTACCATGTCACTCTGTCACGTCAGCGAAACCGTCACGTCAGCAAAACCGCCGTCGAAACAACAGAGAGAGAAAAAACTAACGGATTAAATAGTTCTAGAGAGTCAAAGTATCTAACATTTCGGTTGGGACAGAAAAAGCGAAAAAACGTGAATGTTGAGGGAGCCAAATAGTACTTATTTATTTTACATTCATGGAATATGGGTCTGGGCCACAAAATCGTTGTGGGCTCTAGGCCCATTCGTAATTTACATACGACTTGGATTGGGGCGTCCTGCCGCAAATCGTCCAGATTGGCTCATCGGCGAAGGCTTGCCTAGTTCACCTCGCCGGCGTCATCGTCCTCCCCAACAGCGCCTGCGGCGACAAGGTGAGTCGGTTCCGCAGCAACCGCTTCTACCGCTCTGTCGCCTGCGGCAGAATACAGACGTAGAGGTCGCCTGAGGGAGAGATCCACCGTTCCGTCAAAGCGGCCGGCGATGGAAGCCTCGGCGGGCAGCAAGCGTGCGTACAGCATCATCGTGCCCACCTACAACGAGCGGCTCAACGTGGCCCTCATCGTCTACCTCATCTTCAAGCATCTCCCGTAAGCACCTGTCCTCTCTCTCCCCTGTACTTGTGATCTGTGCCTGTTCCTTTCATTTCGCCATTGTATTTACGGTTGTTTCGAGATCTTCGGCAGCGAATCTATTGTATTCGAATTCATTTAGGCGTGCTTTGCTTCTGTATGCTTAATATAGGGACACGTTGGATTATATCACTGAAAAAGAGTCGATCGGATCTGGATTTATGGATGGAATTACACCTATCTGTTCAGATGTCAGGCCTCCTTTGGAATGCGGGAATTTTTCTTGTTTCCTGCGTTTTTCCTGTGATCGAGATGCAACCTCACGGACGTTTGAAACTGTGAATTACTAAAATAATGATCGCAAATGTCCAATGTATTTTTCACTTACTCAATAATTCACGTTTACAGTTATTTTCAAATGTTATTATGCAATTCAAATTTTGGTCTCTTTATATCCTCGTTGTTATGCAATGCAAATGTTGGCCTCTCTATATCCTTCTTGTTATGCAGTTGTTTTAAAAAATGATGGCCTCTTTATATCCTCGTTGTTATGCCATTGAAATGTTAGCAGTTATTTTCACTGTCAGGGTGGTAGTACGTCATTTATAATGCAGAGCTGATATCAGCTAGCAATTCTCCTGCTCTTTGAATATTTTGGAGCATTCAGATCCGAGAAACCATCATGCCAGTGCTGGTTGTGTCATTGGATTTGTTGCACAAAAAAAAAAAACCGAAATATGTCACTAATTAAGTATCAACTATGTCAAATGGGTGGGAAAATCCCCCTGATTAGGGATCAGATATTCAGATGCACTAAACTCCACTAGATATTGAGCAAACTTGTCTCTATTTATTCAAATTCTTAAAATGGTCATCTTGAATGCCATCATATGTACCTTCAACATCAGTTGAATATCTTGACCTCTGATATGGAACAGTAAAACTGTCGTATCATATTAGAATATTGTCAAGTTGTTATAATGTGATGAAACCTGAAGGGTTTTTTTAAACCATAGAGATGTCGACTTTGAGATTATTATTGTGGATGACGGAAGCCCGGATGGGACTCAGGACATTGTAAAGCAATTGCAGCAAGTATATGGTGAAGACCGTGTTGTAAGTACCGTCAACAACATTCTCCTGCTTGGCTAGAAGTTTATATGTGGTGTGGTTTTCTCTATTTAGTTCCAAGGCTTACTTCAATGTCTAACATGTTGCATAACACCAGCTACTACGAGCTAGACCAAGCAAGCTGGGACTTGGTGAGTTTAAACGTCAAGCTCAAAGTTTTTAAATGAATTTCACTCTCATTTTGTGTTAACCAGACACTGGAAGCCTTCAGGTACTGCATATTTACATGGGTTGAAGCATGCCTCAGGGGATTTTGTTGTCATAATGGATGCAGACCTATCTCATCATGTATAAATCCTGCTTTTGCTCTTTTCGTTGTTAGCATGTGACATTTTTCCGAAGTTCAGCATATTTTCTTCCTGGCTTGCTAACTGTGTTTTTTCCCAATATGAACAGCCAAAATACTTGCCAAGCTTTATTAGGTAAGACTTGTATGTTTGAACATGTTTGAGTTTGAGTTAACCAGGTGTCTATTAAATATTAGTTTACTTAACAGATCTTATGCCACATCCAAATATTAATTCATAATAAGTAGAAATAATCCTTAGTCTGATCTAAAGTTTGTTTATTGACAAATTGTTTTGCATTTGTTGAATCAAATTACTCAACCTTGTTGGGCCCTTCACTAGGCCCACTGAAATGAAGTGGCTGAGAAGAATTTCTCTTTTTAATAATGTTTCTTCCTTGACCAGGAAGCAAAAGGAAACTGGTGCTGATATTGTAACTGGCACACGTTATGTTAAGAATGGTGGTGTCCATGGTTGGAATCTCATGCGCAAGCTCACTAGCAGGGGAGCAAATGTTCTTGCACAGACATTACTACAGCCTGGAGCATCAGATTTGACTGGATCATTTAGGTGTGTCTTCTTACTCAGGTTTAATAAAAGCCTTTTGATCACTATTTCTTTATGTATATTCTTAATTGTGTGACAGGTTATACAAGCGTGATATCCTGGAAGATTTGATTTCTTCATGCGTCAGCAAGGGCTATGTGTTCCAAATGGAGATGATTGTTAGAGCTACCCGGAAAAACTATCACATCGAAGAGGTAAGACACTGTTTCATTTCCATCGTGTGAGATTGGATATTCATTTCATGGCTTTGGTAAATGATGTTTCCCCTTTTCAACCCTCTCTAGGTTCCAATAACTTTTGTCGACAGAGTGTTTGGAACTTCAAAACTTGGTGGCTCTGAGATTGTTGGATATTTGAAAGGCCTTATATATCTGTTGCTCACAACATAAGGGAAAGGCCTTTCAAGAGAACCGAGACTTTGAGAATTTTCACCCCAAAAAAAAAATACAGTCACTGATACTATTGCTGACAGACTTGTACTTTGCATCTGGATAGCATGTGCTCGCTTAAAGCATGATGTGGCGGCAAGATTTTCTAACCCTGAATCGATACTTTCAGACAAATGACCTTAAAATTTTCATACCCCATCTAACAGGATTTCATTCTCTTAATAGAACCAAATAAGACTTCACGCTTAGCTATCGGATTGTGAATGGGATCGCATGGCTGGTCATTTGTCTGCCTCCTGGAGCAATAAAAAGCTTTTAACGGGTCGTGCCTGGGGGTAGTTGGAATCGCTCTGGAAAGAAGGCAAAGAAATCTTAAATACACGAGCAGGAACTGAAATAGAACCTTCATACCAGATCTTTTAGCAAAATAACAGAAAAAAAAAGGAATTGGGAAAAGGCAATCATCTTGCCCCATATAGAGATAAAAATATGCAGAAACAATGTGCTCCCAAAGATGGTTGATCATCTCAGGTACCTTCTTGAATTCTATATAACAGAACTGACAGCATAGAATCTATAAATGTCTACAAAACCAGCAAATACAGTTACATAACTGATCAGCCATCATCAAAACGACACATTCCCTTCTTTTGATAATCTTTTTTGTTGGTTTTCTTGCCATTTAAAACAGGTTTGCTGATCATTTTCAATCTTCAGTTTTTGCCTTCTCTAGCTTCTGCAATGCCGAACAAAGTAAAGGTTAGAATGATACTCAGAAGAAGACACCAAGAGAAATTAGATCTATAGTAGTGCAAAAACAAGCAGCTGCACTTGTGTATTCAGATCAAAGGCTTGACGCCATGCAACCTTGATGCCCAGTAAAAATACCACTAACTTAATCAAAACTTCGAGAGATAAGATGAGCCCTGATAGCAATGATCATGTTCGTGCAGAACAGTTAGCACATACTCCGTATGAGTTAAGCTCAATGGCGATACAGGTTCTCAAAGCTTGGATTAGTCACACAGTGGATACCTTTTCAAAGCTCCATAGAAACCCCATCAAAGGATCCCTAAAATTTAAGTTGACACTTCGATGCATAAAAGCAATTGCATTTCACTATTGCACAACCCAGACAGAATCCAAAATTTGTAACCTAAAGAAAAGTTAGCATACCATTCAATATGCAAGCATAAATTGGGGTGAAATCGGTCGGCCATGCGCTCGGACACTCCGAATCCATGCCTCACTAGCGACCCGAGGAGGGGGAGGGAGAGCCGAAGAGGGGTGGGATTGGGATTGGGATTCGATAGCTTACCGACTGCTCGGAGTGCCATGACAGCCCGCGGTAGACGTTGACGGAGAAGGTGGCGGCGAGGTAGAGCGTGGCCACACCCAGCCCCGCCGTCAGCGCCTTGAACGCCATGTCGGCCAGCGCCATGTCGCCGCCCCGCCGCTGTCCTCCTTTCTTCCTCGCGCCCGGCCCGGAGAACCTAAACCCTCGCTCGGTTGCGGAACGGGGATTCCGGGTCCGACGATAACGACGGCACTAGGAATTGGGCCGCCGCAGATCGGCGCGAAGGGGGTTGGGCCTCGGATCGGATCCGACCCCTCCCGTGTATGCAACCGTGGGCCATGTGGCCAGCACAGCTCATGTGGCCTCTCCTTTCGCCCTCCACCCATTTCCCCTCCTCCGCTGGACTCGAGCAGATTACTCATACGACTATGCGAGAAATCGCTCGGAAAAGGGGCCGGGTGAGGGGTGAAAGCCTGACAGGGGTGGAGAGGCGACAGGACGGGACCACATGTGTGCTGTGGGGACGGCCCTGGGCACGTTGCGCTGCGCCGTGCTCCCCACGGCCGAGACGGCGCGGGGACACACGCCCGGCAATCCTTTTCTTTGCCGTCCTCGCCTTTGCTCGCTTTGTTTGCTTCGCTGTTCCTTGATCGCTGGTTAGCTTTCTGCTCATTGGATTATAGTAGCATGATGTAATTTCCGGAAGGAATCCAGCAACACAGATCACCCTTTTTCATCTCTGCATTGGATCGATCATAAAAAGTGGGTTGCCTGTCCAACGTGCCGCGAAGCCACCTTGTTCTTGTAGTCCTGCTTGCTTCATAGACGCCGTTGAATTTAGTTTCGTTCGTTGAAATGGAATACAATACAAAAGAAGCGGCGTCAGCAGCAGCACTGCAGCAGCGGCCCCGTGATGCTGATGCACAGCTACTCTACCTTGGTGTTGATCGCGAACATATCTATAGCCTCATCATGGGAGCTTGCGTGATCCGAACGGCGCAGCGGTTTTGCAGCCGAGGCCTGCGACGCCCGCCAAGCCGCGTCTCGCGCGGCCCGCCAGACCGCGCAGCGACGGGTTGTCCCGCGGCGCGCTTGGCCGGGCAGCGGGCAGCGGGCGGGCGGACGTCCGTCGGCCGCGCCCACCCGCGCGGCTGCGCCCCTAGGAACGACGTGCTTCGGTGGCGACGCGACGCGACGAGCGGAAGCGAGAGAAATTCCATTGCACTGTTCTGCCTGCGCCGCACGTAGTACTGCTAGGCTGCTACCGCTGCCGTGTCCGACGGATTTGCCTCAGGTCAGAGCGAGATCGTGCTGGTGTCCGACTCGCGCCGCTGGCGTGATCCATCATCCATGGCTCAGCTCGGAACTGACGCCGTGTCGGGAGGGCGTAGGGCTGCAACTTGTTGGCGACACCACGGAGAAAGGACACAGCGGGTGGTATTGCTCGTGCATCAACGCGGCCGGACCTAGTTACTACTCCTACGCAGCGATGTCAACGCGAGCTAGCCGAGCCACGGGGCGCGGCCACTGAAATCAATGCCGCACAAGGCGATAGGAGTAGCGAGCCCACGCGGGGACCGACCGGAAGTCCCGAGCCTCCCTCGGCCGAGGTCACCGTCCGGGGGACGAATTGATTGAATCGGCGCCGCGGCACGCCATGCCACCACTCCCGTGCGCGCTGTCGCGTCGTACGGGACCGGCCCGGCATTTACGCCTCCGGCGACCATGCCGCCGCGAGCCAGGCAGCAAAAGATTTGAGCCCGTACGCGCACGGGGAATGATGAGAAAAGGCGGGCAGCCGCACGCGCGCGCTCGCGCGGGGACGGGGTTGCGATTCGATGCACGCTCCTGTGCTGTCTCGGGCGACGAGGCGAGGGATTCGCTGCGGCTCACGAGGGCGGGCGCGGCGAAGTGATGGATGGATGGGATGGACGTGGTTCCTTCGCTTGCTCCTGTAGCCATGCGCCCGGTGACGTGATGCACGCACTGGTGGTGCTTACGATGAACTTCCTTCTCGGTTCAGCGACAAACCGCGGATCGGTTCGGTTCCCCTTGGGCTGGGCTTTAGGAGTACTCGTGCTCTTCCATTTGTTTACTAAACCGCCTTGGCATCAACTTTGTACGCTGTCAACTTTAAGCCCAGCTGACCGATAACCTTTACTAGTATAGCCGAAGGCGACGCCACTTTTGCCAATTAGGAGTATAATCTGGAACTGCTAATTACGCGAACCGATGCGTGCCGACCAGTCGCGTTTAGCCGTTCTTAATTTACCGCTGGTCCTGGTCAAAGCGATCGTTGCTTAGCGCCACCACCACCGGTCCACCGCCAGCGCGCATGTGATGTTCATCCGTTAATTAACGACGACTCTGCATGATGATGGTGATGATCTGACAGCGACTTGCTTCCTCGTAGCGCTTGCGCGCATGTGCCCAACGACCGTATAACATCAAATTGTAGGCGCCTGCGACGTGGACCCGGGGAGGGAACTCAAGTTCACATTTGCTAATTCGGTCGTATCGATCGGAGGAAACCTTTTAAATTTAAAAATAATCTAATTTTGTTTAAACGGAGAGAATTACAAAAACTTACTCCGGAATTTATTTTTTAAACTCAATTTTACATCCCTGCCCGAAGGGACGAGAAAGGGAAACAGGCTGCAGGGAGGCTAAAAGCAGGGAAAAGCCCACCACCTTCCTTGGATCCACAACCCCAACACACCCCACCCGGTCCTTTCTTCCTCCCAGTCCAGTCCCCCGGCTCTCTCTCTCTCTCTCGCAAGTATTTTAGTCCTACTCTATTCGAGTCCTTCCAGTAGCAGGCGAAGCGAGAGGACGGAGAGGCGGAGGAGGTGGTGGTGGAGCGGGGATACGGAACCGCTGCTCGCTTCTCGGAGCCGCGCGAGATCCAGTTGAAGGAGCCACGCCGCCATGGGCGCTCGCTGCTCCAAGCTCTCCGTCTGCTGGTGGCCGCCCCACTTCAAATCGCCGATGCTCGGTACCCACCTACCGCGCATTGCCACTCCCCTGTCTCGTGGTGATTTGGTTCCGTGTTTGATAATTTCTTCGCCTTACGGTTCGTGGGGGCGGGCGTAGGTAGCTGCTCCGGCATTTGGGGCGGCCGCTTTTGTTTTTGCTGCTATTTTTTTTCCGGGGTTTTGGGTGTTCGTTTCCGCGTGCGGCGTGGTATCGTGAGTTGGTTCGCGGAGCTTGGGTGGGGCTGTCGATCTCCCTGGAGTTCGTTGCGCGTGGGCCCGATCCGTTCGGTTGCTCTCTCTGGAGTCGCGTGGGTGATCCGAATCTTGCTTCGCTTGCTGATTTGGCACATTTGGTTCGTGTTTATTTTCACGGCTCGACGAATTCGGTTGCAGGATTCTGGGCTTGCTTGCGTTTCGTCAGATAATTTCGTGAATGCAATGTGATCCGACCCTGCTTGTTGCTTCCTGCGCAGAGAATGGCGCGGCCGAGGACGACGGCACCGGCGTGGCAGCGTTCGCCGAGTACAGCCTCGACGAGCTGCGGGCGGCGACCGACGGCTTCGCGCCCGACCGCATCGTGTCGGAGCACGGCGAGAAGGCGCCCAACGTGGTCTACCGCGGCACGCTCTTCAGCTCCGGCCGCACTGTCGCCATCAAGCGATTTGGCCGCAACGCCTGGCCGGACTCCCGCCAGTTCTTGGTCCGTCTGGCTTGATTCCTGTCATGGATCGTTCTTCGTATGTCCGCCGGTTTTGTAGCGTCTGACAGAAAGGCTGTATGCTTCTGGGTGCAGGAGGAGGCACGGGCTGTTGGGCAGCTGAGGAGTGGCCGGCTGGCCAACCTGATTGGATGCTGTTGCGAGAGTGGCGAGCGTCTGCTTGTGGCCGAGTTCATGCCGCACGAGACCTTGGCTAAGCATCTCTTCCACTGTATGTTCCAGCTTTTTCTTACTTGATGTTCTCTTACATTAATCGTACCTGCAATTAGTACATTTGGACTTGATGTTCTCTTACTCTGCAGCACCTGCAATTAGTAGCACATTTCTAGTACTTTGATGAAGTTGTTTCTAGTACTACCTTCGTCCCATAAAAAGATCATTTTTTCACTTTCAGAAATCACGTTTGACCACTCGTCTTATTCAATTTTTTTTTTTACAAATATTAAAACGAATAAGTCATGCTTATAGTATTTCTAATGATAAAACAATTCACAATAAAATAAATTATATTTTCACAAATTTTTTGAATAAGACGAGTGGTCAAACTTGAAGTCTGAAAGTTAAAAAATGATCCTTTTATGAGACAAAGGGAGTACTTGTAATTTGGTAGTACTGAGTAGTCATATTGTAGTACACATGTAGCATCATGGTGATGATTGGGACCCTATTTAAGGATGAGTGCTTGGCACCTACATCCAGTGTGAATTATTGCTTTCAATTGAAGAGATTGAAGTTGTAGTACTCTACATTTGGGTTCTGCTAGAATTGCTCCTTATTTGGCAGGACAGTAATATTACGGATGTAACAGCAAGGTCGTAAAATTAGGACCCTGGTTTAGGGATGCGTCCCAGTGTTGAGGTGTTGGTTTCCACGGGAGAGGCTTGAAATAATTCCTTTTCCTGCCGTATATTTCTTTAGCTGTTTGTTTGTCTCGCACTGTCTGTACTTTAGCCTAGATGAAGAGAAAAACACTGGCTCTCAGTAAATGCTTTGATCAGTGTTTTGTGTGGATGGTCCATATCATTATTTTTGCAGCCATCCTAGATTGTAGTTTAATTTTTTCTAAACTCGCAAATGTTTGTTTGGACAAATGATACATATTGGCAGGTATTTACATTGTAATCTTGGACATGTTTACATTGAGTATGTTGATTAAGAGCTTTTCACCTGAATGATTCTGTAATTGATGGTTATGCATGGCAGGGGAGACTAACCCATTGAACTGGGCAATGAGGATGAGGGCTGCACTTTATGTGGCACAGGCATTGGACTACTGCAGTAGCAAAGGGAGAGCGCTTTATCATGACCTGCATGCATACAGGGTGGTCTTTGATGAGGTGTGTATCTGTGTATGCCTTAGCTATCTCTCAGGCCTTTCATACAAAAGCACTAACTCATTTCTTTTGAACGGTGCATTGTAGGATGGTAACCCAAGACTCTCGTGTTTTGGTCTGATGAAGAACAGCCGGGATGGAAAGAGTTACAGTACAAACTTAGCATTCACACCTCCAGAGTACCTAAAGACAGGCAAGTGGTCACACACACAAACCTCTCTTTTTTACTTACCACTAGATTTCTTTATGTGCATTTTAGTGAGTAAATATTGTGAGTGTCACATGCAAACACACTCAATGTCACATACACACCCTTCATATGAGTATATGACACACACACACTCCCCATGTTAGGCATAAACCTCCTCCATGTCACTTGCCGCTACAACCTTTTTTATGGACATTTTAGAGTGTAAATGTTGTTATCCAAATGGTCTGGAGCTTCTCTTACTTACGAAGCTTGCCAACATTTGCTAATGTTATGGAGCTTCTTTAACTCACCAAGATTGACAAAATTTGTTATTTCTCAACTGTTATATATTCTGCAGGCAGAGTAAGTCCAGAGAGTGTTGTCTACAGTTTTGGTACTATCCTTCTTGATCTCCTAAGTGGAAAGCACATTCCACCAAGCCATGTAAGTTGTTACGCTCACTCTTACCAGATGTTTTTCCATATTAATAATCAACCATATAATAGAATTTGTGTATGTTCTTTACCATTGTCATTTTTTTCCAGGGAAGCCATTAACTTTACAGTTGCTTTTCTATAGGCTCTTGACCTTGTAAGAGGGAAGAATTTCCTGGTGCTGATGGATTCTTGCTTGGAAGGTCATGTCTCCAACTCTGATGGAAATGAGTTGATGAGATTGGCATCCCGTTGCTTGCAATATGAAGCACGGGACCGGCCAAATTTGAAAGCAGTAGTGTCTGGTCTCGCAAGTCTCCAGAAAGATGCTTCGGTAATATTCTTTTTTTGCTGCTGCTTTTTTCATATAACATTGACTATTGGTTCTGCAAATATTCCATATTAACTTTTGTTTGACTCAGATTTCAACTGGTCCATCTGATGTTCTTTTGAAATATCTAGTTTATAAATGTTTGGAACACAATTACACAAAATCTGGTCATGTGCCATACATTTATCTTCACCTTTCTTTGGTTTCTCCTACATCTTTACTGCTGTCATCATTTATATGGATTTCACTGTCTACTGATTCTAACTGATTTTTTATGCAGGCTCCTTCTCACACTTTGCTAGGCATCCAGCATGATAGGGAAATGTCAGATGAACTTTCCTTATCTGCTATTGGTAAAGCCTTTTCCCAAGCAGACCTGAATATGGTACATGAGATACTGCTGGACGATGGATATACTGAGGATGACATGGCAAATTCTGAGGTAAGCTACCAATTTGCTAGTAACCCTTGCTACTAGTACACTCATTGGTCTGATACTATTGTGCTTTACTACTTTCAGCTCGTAGCATACTGATCATGTAAGAAAGAAACAATGACATTCACACACATGTTCTGCATGTGACATATATTTGAGTTTACGTACATTCGGAACTGATTTAATCATGCCATATATGACAACTTCCATTATATCTTTTCAAGAGAGACAACTTACGAGACAATTTTAAATACATGTCCAAAAATTATCTAGTCAGCTCACCATTCTGTCTGGTTGATTTTACACCTTATTTCCAGCTTTGACCACAGTCCAGTAATTCCATTTCTGAAATTGTTCAAAGTGTTGCTTCGTGTGCTAACTTAGCAAGACTTGATGGTGGTATTGCTGTTACATGTCTTACACACCCATTTGATATTGCAACCTGCAGGTATCTCTCCAGTCCTGGACTGGTCAACTATCTGAGAGTTTAGCTGTTAAGAGGAGTGCAGACAATGCCTTTGAGTCCAAGGATTTTGTAACTGCACACGACTGTTACTCAAGGGTATGTTCTATATTATCATGCGACAAACAATGCAAATCTACTGTATCTTTTTTCTTAAAATTACAAATTGCACCTTTGCCACTTCATTTTTTTTCAGTTGCTTTTAGTTTGCATTTCGTTCAACTAGGCATGTAAATGGGTTTAAGAAGTAATGTTCTGATTTCCGATCCTGGGTTTTGTGTTGCAATGAATCGTAATGAGTTTGAGTCGGGTAATTTTGTTACTAAACTGGAGTGATGTAACTATTAGCACCGTTGTGCTTATGTATATGAGACAGTCTTTTTGGCATAAATGTGAGAGATGTGTGGTAGTCTTTAGGAGAAATGGCTCGAGTTGAATTTACATATAGGCTAAATTTCAATGTCTTTGTTGAATCAAGACATTTCTTCCCTGTGTTGACTTGAAGCCCAAAATGCATTTTACCAAGATAGGTTGAGCTTTGTGTTGTTATTGTGATACAGAATGCTACCGACCTTTTATAGGTGGTTTGGATTTGGTTGTACTGAGTTTATTTCCAATCCCACTAATGATGACCTAAACCTTAAAAATACGCATTGTGCCTTTATACTATAAACTACATGTAAGATATGCTTTGCGGGTTTAATTTATCGTCTATATGGCTTTTTACTACCCCTACAGAACTAATTGATGGTGTTCCAAATTTGGCAGTTTCTTGACACAGGTGCACTTGTATCTCCTACTATGGTAGCACGTCGATGCTTTGCAAACATGGTTGCTGGCAAGCTGCAGGAAGCCCTCCATGATGCAAAGAAGGCTGAGGACATCGCACCTGGATGGCCGATTGGACATTACTTGCAAGCGATGGCACTTCTTGGGCTGGGAAGGGAAGCTGAAAGTCATGAAGCACTAAAGAAAGCCACTGCTTTGGAAGCTGAAAGAAATAGTAGAGCTAGAGCTGTATAGCTCTAAATGTCTTGTACCTACTGCATTTTGGGTGCTTCCACCGCTGTCCACTTGTAGGGCTGTTTTTGCTATTCCCTAACTTATATCGGTGTTTCTAGTGGTTTTAAATGTCAAAACTCCTAGGCTGGGTTATTATTACACCAATATATTCATGCATACGGATGTGGGAAACTAGTATTGCAATAGCATTCTGCTGAGGTGAGATTGTAAAGTGACAATTTTCATTTTATTTCAAAAAATCCTTGTACATACAAACTTTCAAAATCTCCAGGCTTAAAAACTCTTTCGATCGACCAGGATATATATGGAGTCTTAATTTCTATTCTTGACAGTTTCACATATTTGATCGATACTTGCATCTCAACTCAATTTCTATGCTTGCTAGTTGCTTGGAGCATTTAGTTTTTGTACTTCATTAGTCATCAGTCCAAGCCACTTGGTGCCCTGACATTATATTTATAGAGTTAG
Organism: Zoysia japonica; assembly: GCA_001602275.1. Lineage (NCBI taxonomy): Eukaryota > Viridiplantae > Streptophyta > Magnoliopsida > Poales > Poaceae > Zoysia > Zoysia japonica. The sequence goes on from BCLF01000013.1 coordinate 4,136,202, forward strand.
CTCCGGTTNNNNTTTTTTTTTTTTTTTTGGTTTTAGAAACCAAAATCATACTGGTGTTTGCCATCTTCTTTGGAACTATAATTTATTTAATATAAACATATAAATAATTGAACGAAGCAGTTTTTTGGGTCGGGTGTGAATGTAAACCTTTTTATCCGTACCGTAAAAGGATAATTTGAGGGACCTAGAACACATAAGTGAATGTGAATATGTTTGTGACAACTGAGCTCTGATAACCAATAGATTTAAATTACTATATATAATGCCAATAATTATGTCATAAAAAGACATGATGTAGTTAAATACAAAACAAGAGCAGCTCTTGCAATAGAATTATTCTCAAGCTGAATCAAATTATTATTTTTTATTACAAGCATGTTCCCTGTCCATGATTCACAGAGAAGGCACATCACTGGAAAGGGCAACACACAGCTGTCCTCAGTGGTCCACGGATTAGCATGTCACTGGCGCTGTACTGGTGTACTTGTTACAAAGTGAGAAAATTCTAAAACCAACCAAAATGGAGAAATAGAGCCACAAGGTTCAGCAAAAATGTAATTGCGCTTCTAAGCTCACATCTGAGGTCGATTCCCAAGCATTTGGCCCACTAAATTTGTCACCTGAAATTATGGTTAGCATGGTGAGACACAAAATCTTAGCAATTAAGTACTCTCTCCGTCTTCAATTATTTGTCATCTTAGAGTTCACAAGTTTTTCCCTTTTACTTGTTATTCTCGCTTCTCAATATACTTTTTTCTATTCCTAATACATCCTATCTCTATCTCTCTCCTCATTTTCAGCGCATTCCACCTTTCCCACCATCCTTAATTCTCGTGCCCACAACGAGTAAAAGATGACGGAGGGAGTAGGAGCAAATAGCAGGTATAGAAAAAATTAAGGGCATTTACAGATGAAATATATTAGAACATCAGATGTTGTAAATAGATTGGGATATGAAGGCTACTGCATCAAATATGCCATGAAAAAGACGGACAAGCAGATAAATAATATCTTCATATCTCTTTGAATCAAGAGCATGCTCTTAAAAAAATACCATCAAAGAAACTTTCCAAAATATAAAGAGTCCACACAGTCATGGAATAACATAATATCATACATCATAGTCTAGTCTAACTAAAAGATGGAATGACGTATTATCATACATCATAGTCTAGTCTAACTAAAAGAACACTTTAAGTCAACTGAGCACAAGTAAAATCAAAGGAGCAAAGAGAGAAAATAAGTAAACTAACTTGCCTGCCAGTACTTTGAAACACATCGATCGATACAACTGTTCTCACCCATATTGAGCTCAGCTTCTTTGTGCCTAATGAATAAAAAACCAGAAAAGGGCTTGATTGGATCCAGATGATAAATTATTCTTGCTTGTCACTAACAATGCATCACAAGAAGTTCAGTGTTTGAGAGTGTTATGCATTTCAACTCACTATCCTTTCCAACTTAGCCAAATTCAACTCTAATATAACAGCAGAGAATAAGACAGATACAATATATTAGGTGAGAGCGCTATCCATTCAAATAAAATGATGTGCTAACATGACCATAAACAACAATTTGAAGGTATAGTCTTTCAACTTGTTTGGCGCTAAAAAGGCTTTTACAGTCTTTCAAAATAATCAAAACACACCGAAATTATCTTCATACCTTTTCTCAATGCATTTGTCGAAACAAGTCTGGGTGAGCCTGTATAAAGCAAATGACACTATCAGAACAGACATATGGCAACCTAAGTTATTACTCCTGTAAAGAAACTGGACTGAAAGTAGCAATATAAGGGTAGTGATTTTATATGTTTGTTACTATTACTCCATATAAGTCTATAAGCATGTCAGAGGAGAAGAAAAAGTCTAATTACACTACATCCATATTTGAGTGCCTGTGGAGGATGCACACTTGTAAATGACTATTGGCACTCCCGAGGAACAAGGAAGAGCAAGGGGCTGTTTTGTTTCCTTCCAATGTTTACCTTTCCAAAAGTTGGTGTTGCCCACAAAATTGGTAGCCATTTGCTTTGCATCCAAATCTTGGAAATGCCAAATAAAATTTGGTAACGACAGTGCAATTCCCAGCAAAAGCAATGGCGCGTCGTGGGCAGCAAAACTGATCGCCAAACTTTGGCGTGCTGCAGCCCACTGCTACCTTGACGTGTCAAATGCATATGGGTTGTATTAAATGCTTCATTTATTCAATTTGCAAGTTATAAACAATAATATCTCTTAAACTATATATTAGTTTTATAATCCGTTTGAATTATCTTACTACGTATAATGAACTCTATAAAACAAGATCAAACTTGAATATATAATGATAATAAAATATAGAGTATTATTTAAAAAGTAATAATGAAAATATATAATATGCCCCACATGTCATAAATACATGAAAAAATGATTTTGGTAAGGTTGAGATCCAAACACTACTTTGCCAATTATTTGGTATTACCCTCACTTTGGCTTTACTATGTTTTGGTAAGGTAACCATATGTAACAAACCAAACATACCCAAAATTCAAGAGCAAAGAATGAAGGTTCGTAAGGCAAGAACACTGGACGATATAGTAATCAAGATTCACAAATTCAAGAGCAAAGAAGACTTCTGTTCAGAGATAATTATGATCACTGATTTGCAACCACATAAACAACTGACGCAGGTCTACTTCTTGCAACATTGGTGATCTGAGGCATCAAGCAAACAACATTCACCTATTGAAAAGATCAACCCTGTATTCCATCTCCTTCTCCGCCATCCCAAACATCTGTCCAGGGGAAAGGGCGCACCAATCTCAGCACGAGCGACAGACAACAAGGAACAAAAAAAAAAAGAAAAGAAAAAAGGAATCAAAGTGAATGAACATGCCTGCTCCTTCTCCAAGCTGGTTGGCCCACCTTTCGCAGCCATTGCTAAACCTCACCTGTAAAGAACAAGTCCAACAAGAAACACAGAGCTGAGAGCTGACATTCCGGACAATTATCCAAAGAAACAGGACGGGGAGAGTAGCCAAGCAAAGAGGAGAAGCAGGTACTTACGAGGACGGAGAATGAAGGTCTTGTTTCGACTTTCGAGCGGGGCGTTGAGATTCGATGTCGCGATAAGCAGCTGACGCCGAT